>JAYMSV010000751.1:0-15211 GCA_036897745.1 Erodium moschatum | reverse complement strand
CCAACTGAGCCATTTCAGTTCCTGGTTACAGGGCTGTCCGGGGCGTCTATCTAGGGCTTCAGTAGTATGCTGGAGCACATTTACGTCCACTCAGAAATCGCAACAATGGGTCTGCTCGGCCCTTGCAAAACAGTTTGGAGCAGCTGTATCGGTGATCGTCAGACGCTACCGCAGTATCACCCTCCAGACAACTTCTGTTTCGTTTAGACCGACTATATTTTATGTTCTATTGCTTGCTTTAATTTCTCTGTTTATGAGTTTGCCGCTTGTAAACATTTTTCATTTATAATATTACATCGTAGTTTTCAAAATGATATATTTTCTTACATTAAAAAAATAATAAAAATTATCATTATATATAACTTTTATTTCAAATGTATGTGAATGTTTAAATCATAATAAATTAATAAGTTATTTATTTACATGAAAAGAGATTACGAATTAATTAGTTATCTTTCCGACAGGAAATACAAATTACGAATACATAAACTCCGACACGAGGAACAGCTTTCAGACAAAACACCCGTTCCATTTCCTAAGCCGTGTTTTAATTTACGTTTGTCTGTTTCCTCACATTTTCCGATAATATTTGTATTGGTCTGAGGTTTGACCCTTCAATGGCTGTTTAGTTTCTCGCTCTATATTTGTCATTGGAGAGAGAGGAAAAAAAACGGATTTGGCCGCCCTTCGTCTTCGTCTTCTCCAAAGTCAAACCAACCTTGGGCAAGTCGACGATATTAATAACTGTAACAACAATCTTCCTCAGAAGCCTCGAGCCTTTCCCAATTCTGAATCTATCCGTTGGGTTTTAGCTCTAACTTGTAAATCTGTAGAGCTCTCTCTCTCTGATGAGTTCCAATACGGCTCCTTCGAGCTCTGGAGGTGCCGGATCTACTGATCCTTCAGCCGCCAGAAGAAACTCCAAGCGACCCAAATGTAATTTCCTATTTCCATTTCTGTATTTTAATTCTAATTTTATTTTCGTGTGTTTTTTAGTGAATTTCAGGAGCACCCACTTGCAGATTTGGGTATGATCTAGATGGGTTTTCTTACATTTCCTTGGTTTGATTGATTCTGGTTTCTATAGAGCTTGTTTTGACATGTCTGTTAAATCTCTGCTGTTTGATTTTCATGAATGTGCTTATGTTTGACTTAGTATTGTGTCTTGTTTTTGTTTTTGATTGAGACTGTTTAGGTAAAATTTGGGGGTATGGTATTGTCCGATTGTGGTTTGGTGTTGTTCAAAAACAATTTGTGAGTATGAAAAAAGATTATTTGTTTGACACCAGCATCTATTTTCCATAATCAAGCTCATAACCAGTAGTTTTCTGAAATCTGATGACGATTTTGGTTGGATATCTAATTCTCGAAGGTTTATAGATCTTTGTAGTGAATATAAATGTTCTTTAACACAGGCATGCTTAATGTTTGTCCCAAGTCCCAACTCGATTCCCATTCATAGTAAGACCAGATTGATCAACCATAGATCTCGGACCATAGTTTCCGAATTAGGAAATAGAGGAATCTATTGGTGTTTATACAAAGTTAGTCTTACAATTTCTTAGTAATTTAACATGACTTAGAGCATCTCCAGTGGGATTCGTCCACTGGAGGTGATTAGCCCTCAATTCACCGGCTGATTCACCAGCCTCCCACAATGTTGGAGGCGATTAGCCCGGAAAATCTGGATGCATAGCCATGTGTCACGTGGTAAGTGGCCAGAAGGTGGGCGATTTCAGTTCGCGGGCGAAGTGAACGGGGCGACAATTCGCCAATAAACCCTCTTTTCGCTGATTGAACTCGCCCCCGAATGCAAGTGCTCTTATATTACACAAAACTAATTAAATATCCATTTTCAATTTTTTTTTCCATAGATTCAAAGTTCACTCAGCAGGAACTTCCTGCTTGCAAGCCAATTCTCACACCACGATGGGTAAGCTTTATGTATTTTTGTGAGCATATATCGTTCTTAAGGAACATCTGTGCATCTTATATCAATAATGTTTATCTGTGTGCAGGTCATTTCAGCATTCATGCTTGTTAGCATTGTCTTCATTCCCATTGGAGTAGCTTCCCTGTTTGCTTCTCGGGATGTATGTTCCAAACTACTTCAAATCGTTTACAGTCTAGATTATTTGTTAATGAATGGCTCTCTTTATTTTGTCAGGTCGTTGAAATTGTTGATGGATATGAGACCGAGTGCATACCAGAAGAATCTAGAAAAGATAAGGTCCAGTACATACAAAGCTCTGTTGATAAAACCTGCATCAGAAGCATCACGGTATGTCTCCTCCAAAACCTATTCATTGTGTAAAAATTGTTTTGAACTTATCATCTTTGGTTCCATTTCATTCCCTTGCTTTTTATCAGGTGCCAAAGCTCATGAAGAAGCCCGTGTATGTGTACTATCAACTCGACAACTTTTACCAAAATCACCGGAGGTATATATCTCAAGCCACTGCTACACACGGTGTTTAAGAGTCGTTTAATGTATATCTTTCTTGTGTACATCATTTGTTGATTAATTTTTTTTGTATTACCATAGAATAATATGCACAACATTTTTGGTGAAACAGTTCAAGTAAAAAAACCTTAAACTTAATGATTTTATGATCAAATGAATATATTTTATCATACTATATTCAGGCTTAAGTTGAGTGAGATTAATTTGTAATATTTTTTTCATTGATAGAATGTCAAGCTTAATTTGATTTACTTCTTTCTCTTAGTTCATATTCTAAATGTAATGCTTTAATTTTTAATTAAAATCAAATGGACACCATGATTCTATATATGTTTTTTTTTGTAAATTAGGTATGTGAAGAGTCGGAGTGATCAACAGCTGAAAAGTATCGATGGTGAGAATGAAACAAGCGACTGTAAGCCTGAAGATGCGGTAAATGGGACAACTATTGTACCTTGTGGACTTATTGCTTGGAGTTTGTTCAATGATACCTATAGTTTCTCGGTCAACAACTCGGAGTTGACCGTAAATAAGAAGGGAATCTCTTGGAAGAGCGATAGAGATCATAAGTTTGGCAAAAATGTTTTTCCTAAGAATTTTCAGAATAGCTCAATTGTAGGCGGTGCACATCTCAATTCGTCCATACCCGTAAGTCTTTTCAGCCCTTCATTATATTCGATCCTTATGATGTTTTATTTGGATTAGTTCCTAAGGGTAATATCACAAAAGTACATTGATTTTGTCACCCTCCTCACTTAACTATACTGACTTAAAGATTTTCTCACTCTATCTACTATACTTTGGTAGTAAATGACAAAAATACCGCTACATCGATGTGAAATGTGATGTAGTAGTGGCATGTAGTTTGAAAATCAATGAAGGGTATTTTCTTCATTTAATGTCAAAGTAGAGTCAAATGAGATAATTTGGAAGTGTTAGTGTAGTTGAGTGAGAAGATTTAAAAATCAGTGTAGTGTTAAGTGAGGAAAAGTGACAAAGTTAGTGTACTTTTACGAGATTATCCCTAATTTATTTTGGTAACACTCCATCACATATGGTTTGTAAGATATTTGTTGCATAAAACATTGTAGTCTACATATATGAATATGGTAAATATTTACTCTAGATTGGATTGATCATTAAACATTAAGTTAATATTTGTGATGATATGCACTGATCAAAACATCATAGCAATGAGGTATGGCAAAAAAAAAAGTTGGTAGGAACTAACTTTCATCACATACGGTATCAAAGCTTAAATTTTTGTTCCTTGGTTTGCTAAAGTTGTTTAATATTTTGGTGTCCTAGTTGAGCGAGCAAGAGGATCTAATCGTTTGGATGAGAACCGCTGCTCTTCCAACGTTTAGGAAATTGTATGGAAAGATAGAGAGAGATCTTAAAGCGAATGAAGTCATAAACGTGACGTTGAAGAACAATTACAATACATACAGTTTTGACGGGAAGAAGAAACTGGTGCTTTCCACCACCAGCTGGCTCGGAGGAAAGAACGACTTCCTTGGCATTGCTTATCTCACCATTGGAGGACTGTGCTTCTTCTTGGCAATGGCCTTCACTCTTGTGTATCTCATCAAGCCAAGGTAATCATTGATAGCAAATCTACTTTGATTAAATCTGAACCAATAAATGATAAATAGGGATAATTGCAAAAAAGTACCCTGAGGTATTTATTTTTTGCATCTTGTAGCTCTCTTCTTCGATAATTGCGAAAAAAATTATCCTGAACTCGTCTTTTTGTTGCAACTTGTATAAAAATGATGATTTTACCCTTACAAGTTAGATTTGAAAAACAATAAGTAAAAGCAAAAAATCCAAATTTTCATATCACTTCGATTGTTTTTCCTCTTTGGATTCAAAGAGTAAGAAATTTAAGAAATATGAAAGTTTGGATTTTATGTTCTTCAATTGTTATTTTTTTAATTTAAATTTATACAAAGTCCAATAAAAAGGCAAGTTCATGGCATTTTTTTTGCAATTATCAAAGAAGAAAAGTGAATAACTGAGGGTACTTTTTTTGCAATTACCCCTAATAAATAATGCATGATTAGTTATCGAGTTAAGTAAAGATAAACATTACTTATCATTCCTGATTATATTTTTTTGTTCAGGCGGCTCGGAGATCCTACATATTTGTCTTGGAACAGAAATCCTGGAGGGAGGTAGACAAGTTTATGAGAAACAGTATTGAATTTGTAGTCCATGTGTTCCACAACAAGGTTGTAATTTTGTGTATTAAGGTTGTGAAGATCACTTGAATATTTGTCTTTTAGATGGTGTGAGAGAATTACCAGATGGTTTAGAACAGTGAAGCTCCAGGAAACAATCACTGTACTCTTCTACAGTGGCACTAATTTACAGGTAGTGATGTTTATACTTAGCATGTAAGCATAGCTGAGAATTCGATCCCAAAGTAGGTACATTGCATGTAAGCATAGCTAACTAAACCAAAATCAATGTGTGATGTAGCTCCATTAGCAAGCTAGGGGTGTAAACAAGTTGAATCGAGTGTAAATTTGCCTTAATCGACCTGGGTCAAGAAAAGTTGTTCAGTTTGGGTTGACATTTGGATTGTTTATTAAACGAGCTAAGTTGGACTCGAACTTGATTACAACGAGTTCAACCTGCTCCTTGAAGGCTTTACTCGTCTGCCATCAATACATCTCTGGTCTAAGGGTTGTATATGCAATGTAAGGATGTGTTTTGCTCTATGCACAAGGTGCTGCACCTTGTGTACATAGAGACCGATGGACTCAACACGACGGGTCTGGTCTGATGAAGGAACAAGGTGCTGCAGCTTGTTTTGGTCTTTAAGGATCTGAGTGCGTATCTTCTTCTATCTAGTTTCATTAGTCTCCTCCCTCTGCCAATTACCTTGGCCAGAGAAGTTTGTACATACAATTTAGGATCTCAACTATAAATATCATCAATTCTTCAAGGGATAGTTGTAAAAAAGAAATATGAGGTTTTTTTTAATAATTGCATACAAGTGTAATTTGGACTTTTGTTTTTTAACTATTATTTTTTTTAATTTAAATTTCCAAGGGCAAAATCATCATTTTATAACAAATATATTTTGCAATTATCAAAGAATACTACAAATTGCAAAGAGTAAATACTTCACTCTACTATTACTACATTTATACAGCTTATTTGTTGATTCTACAAGTGCAGGTCAAGCAAATAAATTATGCAAGTCGTGTGGTTTCTACAGGTTTTCATCTGAGATCAAATAACACTTTAATTTGTACAATATCTCAGTCATCTCGTCTCCATTATGTCGTGTTAAAGAGGGTGGGCCAAAGCGAAGCCTGCCATGCTAAGCCTCAGGTTGCTCGGATTTCGATGATGCCCACTTCCCATATTCAATGCACAGACTCTTTGCCACCACAGAATCACTGATCAACCCTACTTTGGCCTCGCTGAAATTAAGCGCACCTCTCAGCTTCCGGTCACTGAAGAAAAAATTTGAAGGACTTCATTACTTGACTAGGAGTGTACATGGAAGAAGGAGAAAAAAGCATACCTATTCAAGCGATTGTTGATGACAGCTAGGTCTTTTGACGGGCTCTGATAAGGACGAGTACTTTCTCCAAGACAAGCATAATAGCTTTTAGCGCTATGCGAGACTAGCACATCCTTCTACAGAAGCAATTCAACAATCAAGCACAGAAATTATTTGTATGAGTATTAGAAGTTGTCCCAAGCCAACCACAATACTAAGGAAGATGACATCAAGAAAGAGACCAGTTTAAGACAATAATATTGAACTTTTGGGCACACTGTAAAAGCCTGGTATGGAACTTTTGGGCACACTATAAAAGCCTGGTATGGAAGTTTCTCGACTTAGATCACCTTGATGATGCTGTTGGGATTTTAACATGTGACCTCTTAGTCTATATAGTTGAAGACTTGTTTACCTTCCAAATGACAACAATATTGAGAGAGAGAGAGAGAGAGAGAGAGAGAGATTATGTACCTTAGATGATCGCAATGGTGAGACATAAACATTGTGGACAGAAGATACTTTCCTCGGTGACATATCGGGAAGATTTGGAAACGAAGATATTTTGGGTGATGCAGGACATTGAGCTAAGGTACCTAAGTAATATACAAGCATATCAGAAATGTGGAAACCTGAAATAAGCTATATCAGAATTACAAATATGTTTGTAATGAAAGCATACCATCCATGTTTTTGTTCACTTCAGGAACCTCGCTAGGCTCTCTAAGTTCCTCCAGCAGAGGCTTTACTGTTGGAAGAAATATTCTATTGTAAAACGTAGTAATAATAACATGATGTCCTGTTCTCTGTTTCCAAGGCATATAAAAGGGTTAGACAAAAAAAGTGCACAAAACCAAGGGAAAACTACGCTTTACCGCCCTGGTTATACGCGATTTATAGTTTACTACCATGAAGTCAGTAAATTTAACTTTTAAAAATGTTGGTTTGCTACCATGAACGTGTGACAGTTACTACTCTATACTTTGAACTTGTTGCATTGTCTGTCAAGTTGTACATAATCCGTTAAATTTAGGATATAGAGAATATGAGATGCCAAAATTACCCTTTTACATGAGGTGGCTGAGCATGGGAAAACATAATTTCGGCATTGCATCTTCTCTAAACCCTAAATTTAACGGATTCAACTTCACCGGCAATGCAACAAATTTAAAGTATAGGGTAGTAAATTTGCACACTCCAAAACTCAGGGTAATAAACTGCAAATTGTGTATAAGTGTATAACACAGCGTAGTAAAATGTGATTTCCCCTAGAATTAACCAAGAGAGTGGAGATAAAGCAAATTTATACCACATTCTGGCACGCTGACGACGAGTCGACAAATACACTCTGGAAAACTTGTGATTTACAGTGTGGTTGCTTTCTATAGTTGAAAACAATTTCCTTAAAGGTAAGGTTCAGTTTGTAAACCTGCAGATAAGTGCAGACAGATTAAAGGTACACATAACAATTTAGCAACAGCCCGAAATCTCACGAGTCTCTGAAAGCAAACCTTTATAACTCCATAAAAACAACAGAGGATGATCTGGTCAATGTGGCGATTGAAAAAGAGAGATGTATGATGACTAAGAACTTGTTGAAAAAGCCAATAGACATCCTCTCGTATCTTCTGAGATTGCTTTAGCCTATCAACCATACCATTGACTCGGACAGCAGCTAACTTTATAATCTAGGGAAGCAGTACACAAACATATAGTAATTAAGTCAGATGTAACATGCTGAAAGAGCAAAAGTAAAAGACCAAAAATTGTTGAAGTTTTATCATCAGATTCATAAGTGAGGCCAGTTAGCAAATTTTGCAGAAAACTATAGTTCATGCTGGGTATTTCTGAATCCAGCATGAACAATATAGGGAACTTATCATATAATCTCAACACCCACTATGAAATAGCTTACTATAGTGGTTCTTAATTCTTATAATAAGATTTACATATCTACTAAATCAACAAGTAACAACCAAACATAAGAAAGCCACAAGATGATAAGTCTAACTCGGACAGACAAATGTGGATGAGGCCTTACTTCAAAATGGGATTTAGTTAAATTTCCTTTTTTGGCTCAATAGCAAATATAGTTTTACAAATTCCCCATATTGGCTAACATGACCACCATTTTTATCACTAGCACCAGGATAGATACCTCCACCACCTTAGAGTCATGAGAATGTTGCTAACATTACCATTGTCATTATCGTTTTTATGGACATCACATACTCATTACAAATGGAGCATAACTCCGAGAGTATGAAGTTAATGGAGCAGTAGCAATTTTCATTAAAATAAATATGGAATACCTTGCTAAAGAAAATCTTGATTCCAGTGTCTGCGCATGTTTCCCCCTTAGCTCTTGGATTTGGTTGGGCGGGACTGTAGAACATTTTGTTAAAAACAGAATAAAGCCAGCGTAGTGTGCAAATAAATTGAATCTGAGATCCCGCCCCTTGCCGTATTAAATAGTACCTGGCAAATGCAGATTGTAAAGGAGCCGGTGATAGCTTTGCTTTAAGGTTACCAGAGGTCATCAGGCGATTCTTCACTGGTGATATAAGCACATTTCGCTCTACAAGGGCACTTCGATAGTCTGTGCAGACCCTCTTTGGAGACCTTATATCCCCCTTCTCACCTGAGAAATAATAGCATAAATACATTGGTAGTCAAATTTAAACTATTACACATTCTACAAGAGAAAGACCAATTCACTATCACCAATCATCTGCAACTATATCAGGACGAGTTATTGTATAACATTATTAGCCAGTTATAAAAGCATTTCCACATCTTCTGGTTCACAAACTTACATTTATAATTATGTACAGAGTAGTGGCAAAGATTACAAAAATACCTGTTGAAGCCTCATGCTTCAGCAAATAAGAAACAGGAGGCAGACCTCCATAAGAAAAGTTAATTTGTACAGATATTGCATCCAAAGAAGGCATTGGTTCTGCTAATAGCCCAAGACGATTTATTTCTGCAGAGAGGGCTGGTCTTGCAACAACCAAGGAATTGTACATTGAGGAACCTTTTTGCCACACCATGCTCTCCAATAGTAGCTCCTCTAATGAATTCAGATGTCGCTTCAATTCTCTAGGAAGAGAATCCTCATGCCGAATGAAACTCTCTATCACCTTGCTAAGATCAAAGGCTGTAATTCCAGTTTTCTCTAACACCGCAGGAAACAACATTGTAACAGTCTTATATGTTGCCAAAACTAACTCTGCAGAACAGGCAAGCATACATCTATGAAACCTTTCATTAGTTAATAAAGAGGTCAAATTTTTTTCACGCAAGACTTGGGTCTCTGCCCTACACATTGCTTCCAAAACCCTATAATATAACTTCAGGGCTTCCAGTTTTCGTTGTTCTGCCCATATGTTTTCCAGTTTTGCATTCCGTAAGCTACCAGAAGCATAACTCTCTTCAAGAGCACTGCTTGGGAAAATAGAGTTCAATATTATGTGAGCCCTGCGTATCACATCGTTAGAGACATTTTTGTCACATGAGGCCAGGAATTGCTCCAATTCTGCAGAAGGCTTTGAGGGAAGTGGAGAAATGACAGTGTGAAGCCACTTTGCAGTTGTCATAGCTGTGCTTACAGGTGTAGCCACTATACTAGTACTATCGATAGTGCTGTTTGCAGGAGATGAAGGAGAGAGTGGACTAGTGCAAGTTTTCGTTGGGGAAGCTATTGAATCGAATTTCCTCTACAAAGCAGAAACAATAATATGCATAAACAACTTGATTTAGATAAATGTTGAAAATATTGTGTTTTCTTCATTTAGGAGACATACCTTAGAGCCACTCATATTCCATGCACCTCCGGACAAGCTCCCTGAACCAAGTAAGCTATCATCCTCATTAACAAACACTCTCTCATCAACTTCACAACTGTTTTTAATTGCATCAACGTAATCCTTTTCTAATGTGTTCAAGGTAGAGGACAAGGAGGTTTCCTCCAATAGATCTTCAAAGTAACTCAAATTATCTGCATTATCAGGGAGTGCGATATTAGAACAACTGGATGCACTAAAAGAGGAAATGTTGACTTTAGAAAATTATAAATTAACCTGTGTCAATATTCTCCAGGTTTTTGGTTTTACATTCGGATGCCAAACAGGGTTTTTTCTTCAAAACACTTTCTATTAATTTGTTTGCTTTCTCCATCGTGTTCCTGAGCTCTACATCTGATGTGTGATAGATGTTGCAAAGTGATGCAATCAAGTCCACACTTTTGTCATTTTTCTTAACTGAACCATACATAAACGGGATCAGTGGGAATGGATGAATACGTATTTATAGATAAAGAGAGACACACACTTGTGAAATATATAAATGGCAGAAAAGGTGATGAATACAAAGAACAGAAAAATTACCAAAGCGTGGAGAGTCGTGAAAATTGAAATTTCTGAAGCAAACAGGAACGTGGATGATTAAAATAGCCTGTTACATATTTCACCAGACAGGAATTTGTTACTCCTTTCAATGTTTCATGGTCTTAAAAGCATGGAAGAAGAAGAAAAATTAACCGCTCAAATCAGTAAGATATTTCATTTTCCCACTATTTCATTTCATCTAAGGTGCGTACTATTTCATGTGATAATCATCGTAACACTCGAAAAGACAAATACATATCACACTAAGCATTATGAGTAGCCGAAGTTGATAAACAGTCATTCTATTTTTACTGAGGAAAGTGATGCAGAAATGTTACTAACCAAAATAGAAACCAGACCATTAGTGCAGGTCACTAGGTCTGTGAAATGGCTAAACACATGAACACGAAGAGCAAGAAACAGCAACCATCCAAATCGGTAATGCTCTGACGGAAAGCCTGTGGCAGTTCCAACTACTGACTGCTTCTCACTATTCGTGACACTTGTCATGAAAAATTCCAGGTATGCACGTTTATAGTACCTTAAATCATTACAACATTGAGATATAAGTTGTTTCAGAAGACATGAGAAGAATTCCAAGAAAGCAAGTGTAATGCAGTATACTGAAGCCCAGCAAAATTGTGGATTTTTTTTATAAATAATTTCACGAAAAGAGTGGAGCTACTTCATTTTAGCTTTTTCCTTTCACATATTAGGATGTCAATAGCGTGGTTGAGAGATACACAAATGAAAACCAACTGATTGGTTAGGGGGTTAAAGTGGATCATTTTAGTACATAGTCTTCACTAAAAATTTGCTTCAGAAACAATCCTGGCTGATTCATAACTTCTTCCACAGAAAACAAGACATGCTTAATTCATAGTTTAGCAGATACAAATGACGGGAATTGATAAAGATTGAGGTGAAACATGTTACAGAGTAGCACATTAAGTACTTTCATTTTCACTTTGAACAGGAGATGCAGTAACAAAGTTACTCACTTGCTTAGATGGCTCAAAAGCACAAAATTGGATTGCATTTCCTTAGCCTGATTGGATAGAAACGAAAGAAATGCTTGAGTGAAGGTTCAAACAGAGTACACAACATCAGGCGGAAAAGAAACACGTTAACACAAAATACTCCTAGAAGAATATTGTTGTTGTTCCAATACCTGGAGTCGATTCTCCCAATCTGCACCATACATATTACCTAATATTGGGCCAGCCTTCACAATACATTGAGGAAGATCTTTAAAAAAGTCAACAAAGCTGTAAAATGCAAATAAGAGCTGTAAAATTAAGAGAGTAATCCATTCAAAATCAACACATGAACAAAAGTTACATACTTGAGCTTTGAAATTCTCAATATCTGGCATAGAGTGAGAGGATTATCTCTGGACTCCTTTTGCACAGTCCCACCATCCTTCTCACTTAATCTCGTCACAGAGTACAATACAAAGGCAAACCAAAACAGTTCTATTTCTTCCGGCTGATTCAAGGCAAGGAAACAAATTCGATTGACATCCAGTTTTCAGTTTTCTACATTAGTAATTGGTAAAGGGAAAGCAAACAATACCGTCCCACTTCCAATAGCTGACATGTTTGTTGATATAAGGTGCTTGGTTTCTTTGAAAACCTTCATAGCTTGCATATTAGTATTCTCATTCAAGGAAAATCCGTCCTGTCATGTGCCAGCAGATTTCAATTTTGAATTGCAAGACAATTTTTTCAAAATTAAAGTTACTCAGATAAAATGCACTACACGCATCAGGGAAAAGCAATGGGGGCGAGAAGATAAAAACCTTGCAAAATTTAATGAACTTAGACTCAAGTGCATCAATATCACTACCCTGTGTGGGACAACTGTTGCACTTTGCAACTGAAGATTGAGTATCCTCCATAGAGTATTCAGTGAATATTGGGTACAGAATTCCAAATCCAAGCTGATCTGATACACCGCAACAGTTTTTCAAGTTAACATTAAGGACAACGGGACATACAACCAACTCTATGATTCATAAATTTGGATCCATAATTCTAATTTCTTCGAATCTGCAGTAACCCAGTATCTTCAAGTTGATCCTTAACCATTCAGATCATCCAATTCAAATTAAATAAAATCACCGGCATGACCACAACCACCAGAACCCAAATTTCTAAATAAGCATTCAATTGAGTTCAGACACCAGAACCAAAACAAATTTTCTTCAAATTTGCATTAAAAATTAAACAATTCCGCATTAAAGAGCAAGAACTGAACTTTGATCTTCCTGGGATAATTGGGGACATGTAAGAAGAAACACATAAACCTGACGATTTTGTACAACTACTCAAATTCGATCATATACATACCGTACACTCACCAAACTGAAGTGAGTGCTACATGTTTCAGCACCAATCGTTAGATTCCAAATCTAATTCGACTCCCAAAGACACTGAGGACAACAAAAGAAGAAGGGAAAGTGACGATATTTGAGTAAAAGAACCTGATATCTCCGCTTCTGAGTCAATGATCTGCAGACTCGACGAACAAACCCTAGAACATCAACTCCGTTTCAACGACGATGACGAAGAAGAAGAAGCAGCTACAGTTGCATCCCTTGATAACCCTAACTTTCTTCCCTCTCTTTTCTTTTCTATCTTTTTTTCTGCTGCGCTTGTGTCTGTTGGGCGGGAAAATAAGGTACATGATGACAAGACGCACCACCCATCGGTGCATCACCGCCCAATGAAATCAAGCCACGTCACGTGGGTCAGGTGTGTTGTTGCCACCGTTAGCCAAGTATTCGTACGTTACGAGAATGAATGGTTTAAGTTTAACAGACATAATCCATCATCATTACAAATTAAATTAAATCTCTTATTCATTTATTTATTTTCTCAATTTTCGATACGGTAAATCTCAACAGGTCCCCTTATCCATATTTTTTTTTTGAGAGAAAAAAGAGATTTAAATAGAGAAATCACTGGACACCAAGTTTGATACAAAAAGAGGTCCAAC
The DNA here is from genome assembly GCA_036897745.1 of Erodium moschatum. Classification (NCBI taxonomy): domain Eukaryota; kingdom Viridiplantae; phylum Streptophyta; class Magnoliopsida; order Geraniales; family Geraniaceae; genus Erodium; species Erodium moschatum. Next base: position 1,839 of record JAYMSV010000751.1, on the reverse strand, counting down.
ACCCCTCCAAGAGAAAGACAATTTATCAGTTACTGCCTTCTGTGCCATACCATGAGCGACCTGGTTTGAAGACCTCCGAACCCACTTGAGCTTTGCCAATGGAAATCCAGCTAGATTCTCAATTATTTCTGCAACTACTTCACCATAGAACCCTGCGACCTGTCCATGACTACAAGCTAGGACTGCATGCAATGAGTCTGTTTCAATTTCTCCAATTTGTAGATTATACTCTGAACAAAGCTGTAAACCAAGATTCAAAGCTATTAATTCGGCACCGTCCGGTAAGAAAGGGCCTTCAAGAAACACGAGACACCCAGCGAGCATCTCCCCACCCCAGTTTCGCACAACTGCACCAACACCAATACCATGGTTGCGAACACTAGCATCTGTATTTAACTTTAGACAACCAATACGCGGAGGGAACCATCGAATCGCGGAGCTCGGAACATTCATGTTCAGGGAAGGATTTGGCTGTGTATGAATCAGCTGGTTCGAAAGGTTGAAACCCTCTATCCACTCCTTGCTCTGAATTGCTATATAAGAAAACACTCTCATTTGACCCTCATGTATAAAATTGTTCCTCTCAATCCAGATACTGTAACAAAGCCCCAACCAGAGAACAAAGTCCTCCGTTGATAGAAGTGTAGCTGCGCCATGAATCATTGATCGACCATCCACAGGTTTGAAAGCTTGACCCTTAATTTCAATGTCACTAGAATCCCATATTCTTATTTTTACCTCGTTTGTATTAAATAATACATTTTTTTAGCGAATTAAATAATACATTTTAGTTTGTACGTAAGAACAAATTTGTGTGTGAAGCTCTTTGGCCCATTGGGCTCTCATATTCAAAAGAAAATGATAAAATAACATTCCTCTATGTCAATTGCTAAAAGAATTTGTATGTGTTATTTAAAAGAATGGCATTACAATTATTTTAATTTTATGGTATGTTTTATTTGATGCTCTCTCCACGTTTTTCAATTAGTTGGATTCTAAAAGGGATAAATGTGACGATCCAACGGACGAGTCACCCAAAAGGGGGTTTGAGGGTGGATCCAAGCAAATTGCATGTCTTTTGGACCAAGGATTATATCAATCTTTCATGCACGTAAAATATGTGAGGGGTAAAGCAGGTTGACCACTTGGCATGTGACACATATGGATGAATCGTATATATATTTGTGTTCATCATTTTGAACGTTATTAAACTCTGAACGAATATATTGTAAGAAATCAAAAAAAAAAATTGAACCAGCATTCACAAATTTCAAACTCTCTATTTTAAAAACTTTCAAAACATCATGGTATCATCTCAAACATGATTGTACGAGAAACATTGATTCATTTTGGACAAAAGGAATACCAGTAATTATCTTATTACAACAAAATAAAATAGTGGAAATTGGATTTGTCTTTTGGTCTTATATTGATCCCTCCAAATTTCAATGGCTCGGTGATAATTAGGTGTACATAAAATGGCACCCATTGTAGCCTACAAAAAAAAATTATAAATATTTTTAGTTCAGTCTATGAGTTAGTCCTTCGGACAAGGAAAAAATATGTAATAATTATGTAAGAAACTCACTCGGGTCAATGGCCACTAGCATGGCTGTTCCTCCGAACTCGCACGTGCCGCCTGTCGCCTTGCTCCTCTGCCAGTAATCGTTAAAAGCATACGAAGCATGAGCGTATACTGTATCGGGTTGGAAGCACGACCCGGAAGTCTGGATCGGACCACAGTCCGCTCCGGACCCACAAGCGTAGTTCAAGGCTTCTTGGATTATGGGATCGGGTACCGATGGCTTTGCCACGCACCAGAGGCCGGGGGCCGGAGTC
>JAYMSV010000750.1:0-15217 GCA_036897745.1 Erodium moschatum | reverse complement strand
ACAATTTTATACAAAGTGCAACAAAAGGACAAGTTCCGGGCACTTTGTTGCAATTATCAAAGAAGAGGGCTATAAGTTGCAAAAAGTGAATACCTCAAGGTACTTTTTGCAATGATCCCTAGCTTATATAATCTTTCATCAAGTCCTTAAGTCTCTAAAGTTGGACATTTAACTAATGTGCCATTTCAGACTCAAAGATATGCGAAGGAAGTAGAAAGGAAAAAAGAACAATATGAACACTATAACATTCTTCCATTGCAAGCAGTTGGAGTTAAGCCGGCGATCATGGAACTTCCCGAGGTTTTATATTATAGCAAATACGGTCTTTTTTGGCTTTTATGTTTCCAAACTATTCTGTGGACCAATATGCTTAATCTTGATTATTCACATTTTTGTATCGAAAAATACAGATCAAAGCCGCTCTTCGTGCTTTGCGTAATGTGGATAACCTTCCAAGGCCAAGAAGTGATTCAACACATAATGGCACTAACGATGGCTCAGTGACGTCCAAGGAAAGGGCTAAATCTTATGACATACTCGATTGGCTTTCATCGGTTTTTGGATTTCAGGTGAGTTGAGTTGCATCTCATTGGCGTGTTTTACATTTTAGTACCCACAATATCGAATGATTATGATAATTTGTTGTACATCCGATCGATTGTTGGCAAAGGAACCATCTTGGTTTGTCTGACTGCATGCTTTTGTTTTGTTATTTTTGGACATTGAAGAAAGGAAGTGTAGCTAATCAGAGGGAACATCTTATATTGCTTCTTGCCAACATGGATGTGAGGAATAGGCATGTGGACGAAGGTTATACAGAGGTAACCTTATTTATTGTCCCACTCAAAACCCTTTTCATAGTTTTCTTTTTATTTTTCTGGGAATAATTGCAAAAAAGTACCCTGAGATATTCATTGTTTGCAACTTGTAGCCCCCTCTTTGGTAATTGCAAAAAAGTACCTTGGAACTTTTCTTTTTGTTGCAATTTGTATAAAAAATTAAAAATGATGATTTTACCCTTACAGTTTAGATTTAAAAAATAATGATAAAAAACAAAGTATCCAAATTTTCATATCCCTTCATTTTCTTCCTATTTGTACCGAACAAAGAGTAGGGAATTTAAGGGATATGAAAATTTGGATTTTTTGTTCTTTATTTATTATTTTTAAAATTTAAATTTTCAAGGGTTATATCGTCATCTTGAAACAAATTTATACAAAGTGCAGCAAAAAAGGAAAGTTCAGGGCACTTTTTTGCAATTATCAAAGAAGAGGGTTACAAATTGCAAAAAGTGAATACCTCAGCTACTTTTTTGCAGTTATCCATATTTTCTTTGATATTTATAGGGTGTTTCTATGCTTGTAGCAGCCTTAGACTTTGTTGTTTTCATTTTATTGTACATTAACGATAGGCGAGTATTTTATAACAGCTAGATAGAGGCACTGTACAGCGCTTAATGAAGAAAGTTTTCCAAAATTACCGTTCGTGGTGCAACTATCTGCGGTGTGAATCAAACCTCAGGTAATATTCTTTGTTTCTTTCCATAACATTAGTTGAAGCCTTCAACGTGTTTCTTAAGAACTGAAACTTACAACTTAAAGCATCTCTCCAATGGTATTAGCCCAGCCTGGATTAATAGCCCACGTGAATACTGATTTCAGAGGAGAGAGAAAATGAAAAAAGTTGGGCTAATAGAAATAGTCCCATATCATCCCAGATGAATAGTGGTATCAGATTTATTGTATATTTATTTTAAAAGTGGACATGTGGCACAAGGGGATTCGTCGGGTGAAAGTAGCTGTTGGGCTTTCGCCTAGGCTATTTCGCCGGGTCAGTTCGCCCAGCGGTTCGCACGGACACTGATGATTTGAGCCAAAATCCAGATTCTCCCACCATTGGAGATGCTCTTAAATCAATAATTAGAATCTTACTTGAATGGACTTTTTCTTTTGCTTTGTAGATTTCCTCAAGATTCAGACAGGCAACAGTTGGAGCTTATCTATATCGCTCTTTATCTTCTTATATGGGGAGAAGCTTCAAATATTCGGTTCATGCCTGAATGCATCTCCTACATTTTCCATAGGGTATTGTTTTTTTCCATAAATTCTATACCTCTAAGCAACAATTTTATATAGAAAATAACTTTTCGTTCTTCTCATTGTATAAGATGGCGGATGTTGTGTATGGAATTTTATATAGCAACGTTCATCCCGTTAGTGGAGATGAATACCAACCAGCAACACGTGATGAAGAATCGTTCTTAAGGGATGTTATAACACCGATCTACCAAGTCCTTCGTACGGTAATTATTATTTAATTACACCGTCTCACCATTTTTCCTTGTTATTTGTTGGTTTCGGTTTGATAATTGAATATTGTTTTGGTATAACGAAAAAAAGGAAGCTAGGAGGAACCAAGGAGGCAAGGCTAGTCACTCAAGATGGAGAAATTATGATGATTTAAACGAGTACTTTTGGTCAGTTATTGGAATAGAAAATTGGTAAAATTGCAAAAAAAGTACCCGGAGGTATTTGCTTTTTGCAACTCGTAGCCCTCTTCTTTGATATTTGCATAAAAGAGCCTTGAACTTGTTCTTTTCTTGCACTTTGTATAAATTTGTTTTAAAATGGCGTTTTTTTTTTCTTTTTCGTATTTGTATTTTAAAAGTAATAGTTAAAAAACAAAAAATCCAAATTTTTGTATCCCTTAAGTTTCTTGTTCTTTGTATGGTACAAAAAGGAAGAAAATTAAGGGATATGAAGATTTGTATTTTACTTATTTTAAATCTGAATTGCAAGGGTAAAATCATCATTTTTATGCAAATTGCAACAAAAAGACAAGTTCAGGATACTCTTTTGCAATTATCAAAGAAGAGAACTACAAGTTGCAAAAAGATAACACCTCATAATACTTTTTCTTGCAATTATCCCTAGAAAATTACTCAATCCTATTCATATATTTCAAGATAATATATAGCTAAACCATTGTCTCCTCTTTCAGGTCTGACAAATGTTTTACGCTAGGGTGGCCTTGGAACCTCAAATCCGATTTCTTTGTGCATGCAGAGGAGACACAACCCCCATTTGTGCATGCAGAGGCGACACAACCTCTAAATGCGGTAGTTATTTATTTTTGTTCAAATATTCAAAACAAAACATATATACGGGATATCTGCATAAAATGACTTGGAGGTACTAGTCGTAGCCCTTTTCTTTGATAATTGCAAAAAAGTGCCATAAACTTGTCGTTTTGTTGCACTTTGTGTAAATTTGTTTCAAAATGACGACTTAGCCATTGAAATTTTAAAGTAAAAATAATAATAAGTAACACTCATCCAGAATTTTCTCCTCCCTTAATTTTTTTCTCTTTGGTTGTACAAAGAGGAAAAAAAAATCAAAGGAGATGAAAATAATGTTATTTTTGTTATACTTATTTTTTAAAGGGTCAAATCGTCAATTTTAAACAAATTAACACTAAGTGTAACAGAAAGGCAAGTTAAGGATACTTTTTTGCAATTACCAAAGAAGATGGCTACAACTAGTAAAAAGGACATATATTAGGGTACTTCTTTGCAGTTATATTTTTTGAAAATCTTCTTAATGACATTAATCCTTTCAGCAGAGAAGTAATCAGGCTCTTGCTGGAAACAAGAAGCCAAAGACAAATTTTGTTGAAGTCCGTACATTTCTACACATTTTTAGAAGCTTTGATCGGATGTGGATGTTCTTTATATTGGCTTTCCAGGTTAGTCAGAATATTCATACATATATACTATTTTAATTGTCTTCGTAAGTGATTAATTCGATATGTTATTCTTCGATCAGGCTATGATGATTATTGCATGGAGTCCTAGTGGATCTCTGGCTGCCATTTTTGAAGAGGATGTTTTCAGAAATGTCTTGACCATTTTTATTACCTCTGCTTTCCTCAATTTTTTTCAAGGTAATACTGATGAACTTACTTGAATGATTTTTAGGGATAATTGCAAAAAAGTATCCTAAATTTGTCCTTTTGTTGCAATTTGTATAGATATGATGTTTTTGCCCTTACAATTTAGATTTAAAAAATAGTAAGTAAAAAAATAACAAATACAAAATTTCATATCTCTCAACTTTCTTCCTCTTTGTACTGTACAAAGAGAAAAAAAATTAATGGGTAGACCCAAAAAAAAAGTGAATTTGAATACCTAAAGAGTTGAATTTGGAGTTTTGTTCTTTAATTATTATTTTTAAAATTTAAAATTTCAAGGGTACAGTTGTCATTCTGAAACAAATTTATACAAAGTACAACAAAAAGACAAGTTCAGGGTACTTTTTTGTGGTCATCAAAGAAGGCTACACGTTGTATAAAGTGAATACCTCGGATATTTTTTTTTGCAATTATCCTATTTTTTTATTAATCTTTATATCATCATTTATATTGGCATTGAGTGATGTCTTTTCTTGACCATCTTTTCTGCAGCAAGTTTGGATATAATTCTAAGTTTTAATGCTTGGAGGAGCTTAAAATCTAGTCAAATACTTCGGTATATTTTGAAATTCGCGGTAGCGGCCATGTGGGCCGTTGTTTTGCCGATCGGTTATTCCAGCTCAGTGCGAAATCCAACCGGTCTAGTAAAATTCTTCACCACTTGGGATGGAGGTTGGAAGAACCAATCGTTTTATACTTATGTTGTTGCAATTTATATGTTGCCCAACATATTGGCTGCTTTGATTTTTTTGCTCCCACCGTTGCGAAGAACTATGGAGCGTTCAAACTGGCGGATCATCACTCTCCTTATGTGGTGGGCTCAGGTAAACATATAAAGTTTATAGGGAAAATGTTACTCACACCTCCACGACGACCTTTGAGTATTAGGAACCCCCTATAGGTGAGGGGTTATCAGTAACACACTGTCACCTTTCGTTATTTATCAAAAAACCCACAGATTCACACTGAATAGGTGATGGTTTTATAATGAACACTGTCACCTTTTCAGTGTGTTCCTGATCAAACACCCATCTTTTCAGTGAGTTTTCGATGAATAACGAAAGGTGACAGTGTGTTATTGATAACCCCTCACTTATACGTGTTTTGAGGAATCAAAGGTTGCCGAGGGTGTGTTAGCGAAGTTACCCCTGTATTTTAATGGAGTTTTTAAACCCTTTGAGGTTGCTCTGCTGAACATATCTTGCTTTTGTACAAATTCCGTTGGTCTTCATGCCAAGCACTATTTTCCTGAAATTTCCTAGCAGTTAAATAAGCTGTATAGCTCTTTAGGCTCTGGTAACCCGTCACAAGCCCAAATAGTTTAGACAAAGTATGCTGGTCACAAGCATTGACATCTACCAAAATTCTCTTCATATTTTATGTCTTGTTAAGCTAGTTGGTGGTCAGGTTCGTCTGCAGGTACAGTTCCTCTATAGTGCTATTGCTATCTATATATGGTTCATTAGGTATTTTCATGATTTTGCTAATATTACAAGAAATGTCTAGGGTCATTTTTTCAAAGATAAAGCCCGAGAAGCTGATGAAAGATCTGCCCAGAAGCTTCTTGAGACCAGGTTGGCTATAAGTAATATAAGTAAGGGATGATTGCACAAACTTGCGTGAACCCGCGTTTTGCAAATACTATGGCGAACTATATTATTTTTGCAAATGACATCACCCAACTATTTTCGGTCTGCAAATCCGTTATCTTTAACAGGGATTAGTCATGTGACTTCATTTTTTTTTGGAAATGACAGCTTTGTCCTTTACATTATACATGTTTTGCAATTTGGAGCCCTTATGGATAAACTTTTGCTGGGGTACTTTTGACTTCTTGCAAAAAAAATTAAACCCGTTAGTGGATTGGTAGACGGAAAATAGTTGGGGGGATGTCATTTGCAAAAAAAAATAGTTCGCCAATAGCATTCACAAAATGAGCATAGTTCACCGCAAGTTTTTGCAATTGTGCCTATAAAATTATTCTCTAGCATGTCTCCCATACTCTTTTATAAAATGGCATAATAAATTGGGATTTGATTGTAGAGAAAAGGAAGATGAAGTACCTCTTGACTTGCGTGCCCATGATAAAAAGGAAGCCCTAGACCTTCTGAAGCAGCATTTGACTTTACTTTCTGGCATTTCATGTAAGCTTATTTTGTCCTTTACTTAGTGTTACAGGCAGTCAATACAATGAACTCACTTTCTTCTTCTTTTTTGCATATTTTCAGCCATTCAATACATTAGGGTCCTTCTTGGCGCCAGTGATGAGGACACCACAAGCAGGGCTCGGAAACGACTGGTAAGATTGCATTAGTAAGCTATACATACATGGAGCCATAATGTATTTCTTCGTGTATATCAGGCTCTCTTTTTTTCTTGCAACTTATTGATTAATGGCAGAAAGTTTGGAGACATTAAGAAACAAGAACTCTTAACCAGTCTGTAGTAAACAAAATGATTTCTATGAGGCAGGGGCAGGCATTAAGGATATATCACATGCTAATATTTGAACGTGGAAATCTTATTATTAGCTTCCTTCGGTTGATTGACAAAAGAACTACTCTATTGATTTCAATCATGCATATCTTTCTTATGAGCCATTGACCTCACTTATATAAAATTGGACGCTTTATCACTTGCCCCAACCTATTGTTCCAATGATTGCATATCAAGTATGACATATTAAGTATTTTATCTCTCTTCTATGATAATGATGTGCTAATTGGATGGCATAGCATTTCATATCGATGTTTTTGTCTTGCCAGATTGTTAAGCTCCTGGAGAGAGAATCGATTACATACAAGGAAGAAGCTGATGGTCAGATGATGTTGATAAGAGTGGATGAAATCAACCCCAAAAATCTAAGTTTTGGGAAAAGCAAGAGGTGATCATGTGAATGATTTTGCTGACTTTGAAGTTCATGATTTGAGAGTGGAGACAACTCTGCAATTGTTTTTTGAGGAGATCGATTTTGAACATTCAAGTTGATGAATATTTGCATATAACATTTGGTCTCATCTCCATTGAATCAATTTTCTTCAAAAAAAAAAAAAAAAATCTCGGCATGGAATTGCAAACTGTTAAAAGCACATATAGTTCAGTCCTCTTTTCAATTCTTCCATTGTTGATCATCAAAAATACCTTTTTCAAGTTTTGATATTGAGCTTTGTTGCCGCTAGCTCCATTAAATTAGGATTACTAAAGGAGATTCTCCTGGCCCGTTTACCATGAACAACTAGCCTATCGAATTTCGTCTAGTGTGTATATCATATTTTTATGTGAGACTTCAAACTCGCATTCATCACGGAGACAATGACATTTGATTTAGCCTATTAAAATTTTGAACTTTTTGATGTGAGGCTTCAAACTCGTGTTCATTACGGAGACAAAGATATTTGATGCAGCGAAACGACAATAAATTGATCGTTTCAAGGAATATTGATTTAGATATCCTAAAGTATGCAAATTTAAAACAAGTAACAAAAATTTAAAACAAGTAACAAAATAATTCAATTTTGTAAACACTAGCCTTAATATTTTAAAGATGAATGTACTCAGCAACTTTAGTCGTTAAGATACATAACCAAGACCTCATAAGATTCCGTGCATCTCAAGCAAAAGCAAGGCATATGAATATAAATACACAGTTCATTTCCTTTGTTGATTTTATAACTCTTCATTTGAATCAAAGGGATTTAACACTAAAACAGAAAAATGGCCTGCTGTGATTTTTTTTACCAATCTCTTCCACAAAGGAGTTCAAAACTAAACTATCTACAAAATACGAAAGAGGAAACATTGTAATTTTCAGTTTGTCCATGCTTTCTTACCACTGAACTGCTTCCCAGATCCTTGTTGCTGTTGCTTCTTCCTTTTATCTTCTCCAGACTTCACAACCTTACCTATCTTGCCAGAACGAGGCATTAGCTTCTTCTTCTGCTGCTGATGATCGATCAGACCACCGCTCTGTCCAAATCCATGATCAAAGATGTGAACACGACATTAACAATCCTAAATCGGTTTCCTAAGATATAATGTTGCCTCAGGTTTCATGTACACGAAACTAGTTGACTTTCCATCTTGTATGTTTATGTGCCATGAATTAGAACTACTCTACGGAAGAATGTTAATGGTAATTCATACTTAATTAACCAGCTAGAAAGGGAGATGGACAATTGGACGGCAGAGTAAAACATACAAAAAATAACGTTTAGGGAATATCTCACTCAGGTACTTTAAGTATGCACATTTCTCAATCAACAAACGTTTTTGAAAACCTCCTTATATTTTTTCAATCTCATTTTACCTTTTGGGTGTGCCATGATGAAAATACCCTTGTTTTTTATTCTGTTTTTCTTTCATGAGGGTATTTTCGTCATTCACATCCAAAAGTCGATGGAATTGAGATAAAATGAGACCAAAACACTTAAGGGGTTGTCAAAAACCTCTTAAGTTGAGGATAGTTGATTGAGAAATGTGCATATGTAGGGGTGTCCCTAATACTTAATTACCACAACCAGATTCAATGAGAGCATATGATGCATAAATACTGCATGATGTACCTTCTTCTGCTTCATAGCATCAGTACGAGCTTGGAACTTCCCTCTATCCTCTCTACCTTGTCTAACCAATGGCGTCCTTTCCTCCTTGCCCATCTCTTTAGGGACATTGACCTATAAAGTGCAAGCACAAATTGATCTGAATCTGTTTTTACCACGAACTAGCTTCTACAGAAGTAGGTTACAAGTAAGGATTAAAGCAAACTCGAAAACGAGATAAGAACAACTTACTTCAAGTGTTGAAGGATCCAAAGGCTTAGCACTCAATTCATCAGAAATTGGAATCTTAAAACCATCTGATTGACGTAACTCTGCTAGCTTCTTTGCCTGATAAAACAAATCAAAGAAGCACCAACATACAATTATACAATGTTCATTGATTTTCAAATGTTACTAGAGTACATAAACAAAGAATTCACAAGCTAATGTTTTGAATCACCAAAAGTTGTAGCATGTTCCTCTTAGTGTAGACTTACTTAACACTTCAGATGAATATGAACATGTCAACATACCTTTGCAGCTGCTAGTTTCTTTAGAGCCCGGAGACTTAAATTAGCAGGACTTCCTTCTCCCTCAAAATCAGAAGCCTTTCTTTTTCTTGCTCCAGTTTTATCCGGAGTTCCACTAGCATCATCATCAGTACTTTTAATACCATCACCATCTTCAGCAGTATTGTTATCTTCTTCTTTCTGATTGGCTTCTTCATTATCTTCTTCTAGTTCTTCTTCTTCTTTTTGATCAGCTTCTTCTAGTTCATCTTCAATATCATCACTACATAGGTTGCTTTCTCCATCATCACTCACATCATCACTGTTAATACCATTAACATCTTCAGCAGTACCTTTATCTTCTTCAAGTTCATCTTCACTATCATCACTGCATAGGTTGCTTTCTCCATCATCACCGATAACACTCACATCATCACCATCTTCAGCAACATCATTTTCTTCTTCTAGTTCATCTTCAATATCAGCCTCACTATCCACATTGTCTTCCTGAAGTAACTCAAGATCAGGAACATCACTGGCATAAGCTTTTGGTTTTGCCTCGGGGTTAGTAGGCTGACTCCGATCCTTCTTGTTCAGGAGTGAAGGGCATACCTGTGGATAATCGAGGTAATTAGTCTCAAAATGTAATTAACTGAGACACAATTACACAAGCGCAGGCGTATCAGTACCTCTCTAAATAAATCAACGAGTGAACGAGCTGCAGCCGAAATTGATTTCTCATGTGATTTCTTGTACACCCCAAGATCTTGCAGCAACTCTTCTGTCATCAACTAGTTGCATCAACAAACGGAAATTATTACTATAAGCAAACTTCCATGAGCAAAATATGAATGGCGATAAAACTATATTGAAATATATGTTTCTTTGATTCCATGTAGAATATCTTGATTTATTTCTTATAATTCAAAAAAGGCAAGACTGTTACCAAAGGTATGCGCAAACAAATCTCTCGTATTGCATTGAGTCCAACATCAATGTCCTAGCAAAAGCAAGTGAGCTCAGATACAAATCATAGACATAACCTCACATACATACATATAAAGTAGCAATGGAGCAGTACCTTCATTGACGATTGATCAAGTATAAATTTGTTAACTATTTGTTTGAATAGCGGCTCAACAGCACCTGGAGGTATCTGCATAAAACAAGGTCACTTAGTCTACCAGGCAGAAAAATAAAGCAGAGCAAAAAAAAAAACTGTACCTCGTCATGGCAAGCCTGAATCGCTGTTGCAAGTATTTTTGTGATATCATGTTGATCAGGCTGCAGGGAAACATACAGTTAAACACCAATTGATCCAATATATTATTAACTTCACTGGAAGAGATAGAAACTATACCTGGACATATTTCTGAAGATAAGGATAAATATTTAATATGATCGAATGGTGAAGCTCAATTGTTCGAGCAATTACTTTCAACATCATCATCTTCACCTGAAGTTAGAACTCAAGATAAATAAGAACACACAGTTTCTAGAAAAAATGAAAGGAGAGAATTTAATAAATCATGAGAAAGGAACATTGCTATAAGTCTATAAGTAACATCTGAATTCTGAAGTGTCCCAATCCTAAGTACACTGAATGAACTATACCACCATTGATAAACTACCGGATTCACAGAACTAAATTCAAAGGATTAGAAGAAAATATACATGAAATGAATCAGAGGATCAAAATTTACGAACCCCAAAACGTTCATTGCAAGCTTCAAGTTTGGAAAGTAGCTTCTCAGCAAACCCCTGCCAAAAGCATAAAATGGTATAATCTCGATTTATATTCCAAAACTAAGATGGAGGTGTAAGCCTAAACAGCACTATAGATAATAAAGTATTGAACCTGTGAATCCTTGAGATGATCCAGTGGTGAATAGTAGTTTGAACCAGAATTTTTTGATGACAGACGCTGCCGTCTGTTCATGCTACCATCAAAACGCTTCAGTTTGATTCGCTTTTTCTTTATGGTTCTACCCGTGCCTTCATGATTAACCTGGAAATCGAAAACAGTTACAACCATAGAAAATATTTCTCTACTATTCCAGACATTCTTTAATTATAATTCAACCTTTTACTCAAAAAATGAAATCAACATTGCAAGTTCCTTGAACCACATTCCATAATCAATTAAAAACTTATCAGCCACTATTCCTATACAACCAGCTTTCAACATAAATATTTACTGAGGGAGCAGCTGAACTTAATCCAACAGGTTTCGAAGATCAATATTAGACAACGGGCCCATTTAAGCAATGTCAGGATTATCACACTGCAAACAGCAGATTATCTAGTTAAATTTCACGACAGACCTTATACATAGAGGGTTTATGACTGGCTTCATCTTCACTGCTCGAAGCATCACTATCATCATCATCATCGTTTCGAATCTTCTCGTACTCAAGAAGAAACGACAGAGCAGAAGTCATGACCCTGAAGAATTGAAATACAAACTCATTTTCTCGAAGCTATGCTAGGAAATAGAGCTATGCAACTAGAAAAACAGGGCATATATATACCTTGGTGACTCATGTAAGCAAGCATTGCAAATAGCCTCTGCTGTTCTACTCTCAAACCAAATCTTACTCTTGTGAAGACGACATAACAAGACCAGTGATCTCTTTGCAATCTGTTCATCTTTCTGCAATCCAATCCAGCACAAAGATCAAAACATCAAATGTAAAGTGGATTTGAACAAAATACCCAATAATTCTAATTTTGAGTCAATCTAAACCTAACCTCGAGCAATTGAAACAAAATTCTCTGAAGCTTTTCATTCTTAACTCGATCCTTCTGCTTCTGATTCATCTTCGTAATAGTTTCAATAACATGAGAAGACGCCAGATCTCCCAATTTCCTATCTCCAACACTCTGCAGCTCCATGAAGAGCTCGAGACTGTCCTCAATGTCCACCAGCTGAAAACACACCGCATCGCAGTAAATCATGAACATGTAGATGAAATTGAAGACTAGGAAACTCAGATTCACTTCTCAAAGTACCTGCGGGTTCCTGAGGGCCTTCGCGAGATGGAGCCTGAGCTCCGAGGGGAAGCGAGCGGCGGATCGGAGCAGATCGGCGAGCTTCTCCGGGAAATCGGCGAGCTGGTTGGGGTACAAGGGAGCGACGCGTGACAGGAACACGGCGAGGCTACCCAGACGGTCGGCGACGGTGGGATCGACGGAGGAGAAGCTGAGAGCAATTTGTTGCTTGAAGAGGTCGAGAGACGAATTGAAATCCTGGTAGTGGAGCTCCAGCTCTTTCTGGTGGCTTTTCGGATCGGACGTCATGATTGATGGGAGGGCGTCGAGCCTGTAGTCCAGATTCTTCTCCCTCCGGCCGGAGACGGCTGGCGCCACCGAGAGACGGCGTTGGGAAGACATTGCTGTGTGACTCAGTGACTGTGTCTATGTCTGCGGAGAGGGGGTTAGATGATAACCTAAAGGAGACTTGGAAAACAAGGAACAACCCTCTCCTGAGTTATGTACACATATGCTTTTAGTTTTTTTTGAGACGGGTATATTGAGGAAGTGCCGGAACAAACGGCCGATCAAGAATATAAAGTGGGAGTTACTCCGGGCTCCAGAATGTGTTCGGGTATCGTAACGGATCCGGATCTCGTGGACCCATAAAGGGAGTCTACTTTTCTTCGTAGACTTAAAACTAGAGTCATCCTCATACCAGCATTTCAAAAGACCTAACAACATAATAAAAACCCAACTACAGCAACACAAAAACCAACTAAAACAAAATCAACTGAAACTAAAATTGAATCCAAACTAAAGCAGGAAAAACGAGCTGCTTCCTTGCTCCTCCCGGGACGACCAAGCAACGTCGGTCCCGGGTCATGATGGGTAGGCCTCGGATCCCAAAACCATTAAAAGTATTGCTCCATGTCAGGAATGTAAAAGCTAATAGGACACGTGGCAGAGTTGTTAGTCACGTGTCGTGGTTGTTGGAGTGGTTAGCGTAGTTGTAATAGAGGTTGAGAGCTATAAATGAGAGAGAGCAGAGTCTGTTAAGGGTTTTGATCATTTGCAGAACCTTGTGAGATTGTAGAGAGTATGTAGAGTAGTGTGGCTTGGCTGTGGAGCGAAACACAGCAACTATGTAGTTCCAATTTCATATTCAGTAAAGCTTGATTAGCTTGTTCTTCATCAATTCCAGTCAGGATCCATCGAGATCCTGACACTCCAAAACCTTCTCCAAGCGGCTCGTGTGAGTGTTTGGTTGGTAAAGCTTTACCAAGACCAAGTCTCGACAAATCAAAGTCATAAGCTGTGGAAATTGATGTTGGAAAAACCCTGAAGGCTCGGTATAGTCTCCTAGGCTCGGTGGATAGTCTCTTAGACTCAGGGTTACCTCGAAACACCAGTGGCTCACATACATGAAGTGTAGATCCGACAACGGTGGAGGGACACGACAAGACCAACGGTGGTTGCGCTTGCTGTAAAGGGAGATCGAGATGAAAAAAAAGAGGACGCGAGAGCTCCACCGGTCGACGACGGCTAGAGTTTGGGGGTGTGGGTTCTCGCAGAGCAAAGCTAGAGAGTACTAATCTTCTCGCTTCTAATTCCTCCTTAATAGTCCTTTGACGCGTGAAGTGTTAAAATGGCCGAATTAAGGAAATACTAACGTGAGATATTTTGTCAACTTCAAATTTAAGGAGAATTCTAAAATCTAATATGTCGGACACATCGAATAGGTGATGACTAATAAGAACATATTTGTTTTTTTATCAAGAAATTCACGGAAACCGTGGTTTGTGAACAAAATATCGGAATCCGTGAGCATAGGCGGCTTCAAAAATATAATTTAGGGTATGTCATCGGCAATAATTAAATGTAGTAGAAAACGCAAGTCACATGCAACAAGTCTTAAAATGACAATAATTTTTTCATACTAACTTTGATTTAATCTCATAAGATATCAAATCGAATGTAACTGAAAGTTCTACAATCTTATATAATTTTCTCGGGGAAAGGTATGACGTGACATACCCTCAACCCCCTTAAATCCGTCCATGTCCGTGAGTATTAGACGCTAAAAATCGAAAATTTGATAAAAAAAAAAAGGTGAAGTGAATTTGTGGTGCGAAAAGTCATTGACAAATTAGATTTGGGAGTTACCCTAAAGCTTATTTTAGAATGAAAAGTTTTCACGTTGTTTGTGCAACAAGAATATGATAATGATATAATACCAGCTTTAATCCTCATATAACTGTAACCGTTGGCAAGTTACAATTTTAAATGCTTACAAAATTTATTCAACTGAAAAATTGAATTAACTCCATACCTTTAGTCACTTCTGAACAACCTTATGGATGTTAAAGACTTTTGAAGTTTTGGTTACTTTTCCCTCAATTTAGAATGTTAAAGTCATGTTAAGTGGAAATAAACAAAAATAAAAGATGCGGGAAAAAAAATATAACAGGAGCATACGTTTTTCGTTTCTCATCTTTCTTGTTATTTTAGATGATTATTTCGTATATGAAATATTTTGTAATTTTCATTTATTTTTTCAAAAATTGTTGCAAGTGTACGGTTAACAAATCAAAAGATAATAAAACTCTCACGCTACATCGTGTGTCTCTTTCGAGAAAACCTTAATCATAATTCTCCTATAATGCTTCTTATCTTTGTTATCACCGCCGACCTAATCCTCAGTCTTGTCCCATCATCGCCTGTATCAATCATGCAGTTTACTACTGCTCTGATCGTCTCATCACTGCCTGCACCAACCATGTAGTTTACTGCTGCTCTGACCGTCCCACCTCCACGCCTATCCTATGAAGTTGTGAGCCCCTTGAAGACGTGGTGTAAGAAGAACTCCCAGAAAGGAAGCTTTTGGCCTCGAGACCTCCCCGAAAGAAAGTTCTGTTGCGGATCATTACCAATACGTGGGGAAGATCGGCGTCGGGGTTGGTTATCAAGGATATTGGACCGGGGATCTTCGGGTTCTACTTTGAGTCTGCGTAGGCTCGTGCATGGGTCCGGGGTAATGAGCCCTGGTGTTTTGGCGGTCATCCTCTCCTCCTTTGAGGAAATTGACCTGATGGCTATGGAGCTTCCTGCTCTGAACCGCCTGTAGTTATGGGTTCATGCCAATGGACTTCCCCCGCTGGTACGGAAAAAGATGACCAGAGAAACTATTGGCGATGCCTTAGGAACTTGTGTGGAGGTCCCGTGTGA
>JAYMSV010000749.1:0-15223 GCA_036897745.1 Erodium moschatum | reverse complement strand
GGGTAGCGAGATGAAACTAAACTATTTTCAGGGTAGCGAGATGAAATTTACCCTAATTCAAATTATGAAATTATAATAATAAGAAATGTGAAATCATTAAATTTAAACACTTGAGTGAGTATAACACGTACATATTATGATATAGTTTCAGTTTCACACTGTATAGCTTCATGGTTTTTCATATTGTTCTTGAACAAAAAAAACAACAAATTTGGGCATGATAAGGTCAACTTAAAAGATTTTCCATGAATTGTTTCTCTATACAACGTTACAGAAAAGGAAGAGATGCATTCTCAGAATTCTGAGACCATATGGAGGGAAAAAGAAGAAAATCTACTTAACATGTATAAAATAACATAGCTGTTATCACAATCCCATACACCCGTCTCATCCGGAAAGGAGCCTATATTAATTCTTTCCACCTTATACTAGATTTTAGTACAGTTGACACCTTATGAATACATGGTGCAAACGCCTACTGAAATACCTAAAGATAGATAGCGAGCGAGAAGAAAATGCCCCGTAAAAGGGTTTAACCTAACCCCTTGAGAGTGACCCACATTAGTAGCTTACAATTGGAACAATAAACTCAGCTTCTTCATCCAAGATCTCTCCCCAGTGTATGTATTTCACCAACCACTGCCACTTTTCTTGAGATCAGTACCCCAACCACTTGCGTAGCCTCCACCTGGTGAGTTTTGTACCTTGGCAGCACCAGGGGTAGTGTTGTTCCATGTCCCATCCTCTCCAGAACTGTGCCTGTCATTGTTACCTCTGCTGCTGCCTCTACCACGCCCTCCTCCTCCTCCTCCTCCTCCCCCTCCTCCGTATGGCCTTGGCACCCCACTCGGATGTGCATCTCTTCCACCGCTTCTGTAATCATTTCTCCCTGCACACCATATCAGAGATCAGAGAATTCAGGATAAAATACCTCATGATGATATCTAACAAATCAGACATCATAATGACAGCAAGACTGATTTTATTCAAGACAGAACCGTCGATATAATATTTGTTTATATACACTCAGTCAACTTTTATTGAATGAGACACTACTTTGTATGATTTACCTGTTCGTGATACCGGTGTAGAAGATCGATCTCTCCAGCCACCTTCATTGCCTGAACCTCCCCATCCACTGCCCCCGGTTGCAGGACTGCGCATCGGTACCATAGCTGCCACTGACCTTATTGACGGAGCTGAGTCATTCTGGGGAACATCTATATACTTCTGAAAATATGCTACAAGCCTGTCAATGTCCTCGAACATCCTTTTCCGAAACTTGAATCCCTTAGGATACAAACCCACATATTCATGATGTGGGTTTGTGCTTCGTATATATGTCAAGATGAATGTGCCTGGATGTTCATGGGATATGCCAAAGCTATAAACTATCCGCATGGGATACTCTGACTTCTCAACCTTTAGGAGTTCATCTACTTCTGCTTTTGATCCCTTCCTGAACTTGCGATAGCTTAACATTGTCTTCAGGTGACCCACTAAGGGATCAACATACCTGTCCATCACCTACATTTCAATGCAATCAAATATCAATTATTAGTTTCTGCTGTGCCAAAACAAAATCAGATTCATAATACCTCCAAACTTTACATGAAAAAAAAAACATCTGTATAACACTTTTCATGTTCTCCACTATTAGGCGGCCCAGGAATGATCTAACAGAAATATTTGTT
The DNA here is from genome assembly GCA_036897745.1 of Erodium moschatum. Taxonomy (NCBI): domain Eukaryota; kingdom Viridiplantae; phylum Streptophyta; class Magnoliopsida; order Geraniales; family Geraniaceae; genus Erodium; species Erodium moschatum. The sequence continues at coordinate 13,529 of JAYMSV010000749.1, read as the reverse complement.
CATTAGGAACCTGATGGTTAACATTTTTTGGAGCTGTAAAATTCACAAGTAAACCTTGGCTCTAAGGAGGTCTTGCAAAAAAGTACCTAGTGTTACCTCAAAAAAAAAGAATAGAACTCCATTTCCTTCGCATGTTGAGAGTTTTGCACTTTTTTAGTTGACATAATAGTAACAGAATCAGGCATGATGCTAGGCAGACAATGACTCATCAGGTTATGCTCATTCATATTTAGAATAATTAATAGTGATTAATACAAGCAAAAACAATGTAATTAGAGAACACCAACCTCATCCAAATCCTCAAATGTATCTTCCCCAATTTTAAGTGTCTTCCCAATACGAAGTAAGCTCGTGATGTCCTTGTGTTCTTTACCACCTTCAATGATGTCCTTGTGAGCATAAACTCCATCATAAACTTTTAGTGTCAAGGTTAAATAATTAGGCCCGCGAGAACTGGGGCGGATGATACTTTCACCTGGATCCTTGTCAGACAAGAACTGCAAAGAAAAATAGAGAAGTATTTAGAGCCACCAATCTACACTTTCGAGACAGATATTAACACTACTCCTTCAATGCAAATTCAAATTGTAGAGTGAACGAAATACAGAACTATTTGATAAAAAAAAATTGAATGACCTGAAACATGCTTAGTAAGTTTGCACATGCATATTAAGCACATATTTCAGAAGAAATTCCAATATAATTTTTCACCTTCAAACACATACATAAACCATGTAACTAATGAAAAGTTCGAGAGCAAACATTATTCCCACAACATACCTCCATCGCTTCATCGGCTGGTTTATTCTGGAAGCGGGGATGAACAATCATTCTAGGCTTGAAGTGCTTCTTTGCAAGCTCCTTCTCTTTGCGGGCCTTTTCTTGTTCACTCTGTGAACTACTTTGGTCCTCATGGTAGTAGGGATCAAGGTTGGTAGCATGCTGATATCTATTACTTTTCATTTCACTCTCTCTACAAATTAGGAATACCTGATACCTATTCTTCTGAATTGATTTGACCTTGCAAGTAACTATATCACCCTCATGTAGCCTATCAGACAACTCAGAAATGTCCCTCCAATCATCTGAAAAATCTTCCTTCATGAGCACCCCAGTCAATCCAGATTCAAGCATACAAATTGCTCTTCCACCTTGTACTCTGCGCACAGTTGCTTGCGTAATTCTCCCTTCAGCAAGAGTATCCTCGGATTCCCCTGAAATCATATAGAATTCCTCATCTTGGTTGGGTTCTTCGTATTGTCTCCGCCAATCTTGAAAGCCTTGTATTAACTCCCTTATTATATCACGTATTGTTTCTCTCTTATTCTCACGCTTATTGCCCTTAGCATATTCATCGACATTAAGCATTTTCAATAAATTAGGCCTATCTCTGACATGTTCAACAGCCATCTCCAGAACATCCTCATCATCATTTGAATCGCCTCTAACATCCTCATCATAGACAACTTTTGCCAATTCCTGAGCAATAACATAGGATTCTGGATGTATTCTGGTATCATCTAGCAAATCAATAAAATTACTGCTACTAGCAGCTAACCCACTCCGTCGAACACGCAAAAAACCGCCTGCATTGACAAATACCTTTTTACCAAGCCCATGCTCTGTCACAAGGTCCTTCCGAGTGTAAATAACTCCAGCTCTGACAAGGGACCTCTGTAGAGAAGCTGCCTTTCTAGGCCCAAGGCCAGAAATAAATTGCAAAGGAGCAAATAACCACTCATGGTTTGTAGCTAAATTGATGTCAAGTCCAACTTGGTTGGTCACATCAACCAGTACTTGTTCTATCATATCATACTTCTCATCAGGCAGAAGAAAATTCTCCAAAGGACAAAGTTTCCAAGATAATATCTCCCTTCCTGGTCCGCAGAGAGTGGCAACCATAGCCAAAGGGTTTTGAAGATAGCGCCCAAGAGCTGTGGCTCGCTTGACGATACCTGATAACGATGAAGTAAAATAATTTACAAGAATTCAAGCAAACAAAAGAGAGAAAAGTAACAGCCTGTTACCTGACTGCCCGGGTAGCTGATCAGTTGAAATCCGAGAATTTTCATAAAGACGGGGTAGAGATTCATCCCCATAGACAATGCTTATTCCATCCATCTCTTGACCAACATCTCTTGGATTTTCCTCTACCATCTTGAAAATGATCTGATAAAAGTACAGGACAAAACAAGTAACTACCACATCCTTCCCAGAGAGAAAGAAAGTCCATGAAGCATGTTGTTATAAGATAAATCTAAAAGATATTGATAATTACATTCCTCTACAGAACAAATAAATCCCTCAAACTTATGAATGCTTCAATCAGTAATGGCCAGTCTGCAAGGAAACACATGAGAAGTAGCTTCATATAGCTAGATGGATACTAACAACAGCTTAAGGATCTAGATCAGCTTAGGTCAGCTAAAGTTATCCCTAAGCAACCATATACCATTTGATGCAACTACTTTCACTAACCTTGACAAACTTACTTCAGTAAAAAAGAGAGCCCAATATTACCAAGTTGAAGGAACCTCATCCATGTGTCTTACAAGGTTATAAAGAGACATTAAACATTTAAAGGCAACCCATGACAAATACAATCTCAGAAAAAACTAGACTCTAGAATAGAGAATGAATGGACCAGATAGTGCTTACTTCATAAATGTCATCTTTCAGCTTGGTACAAGACAAATTCACAGCTCCCAGGACAACAACATGGGGTTGGTGGTCTGTCATAAACTTCAGAACCCGTTGTTGATCATTTTTCTTGCGTTGCTGATCATGAACATTTTGAGACCTCAAAGTGAGTGCCCCAGTGTATAGTACATCTAGCACTTCCCCAGAAGAATCAAGCATCACAAATGTGGTTGCTGGACTTCCCGGGCCCCAGCAACAAGCCATCACTCTCGGTGCCGCTTCATCATCTGAGCTAATATCACTGTCCTTCCGTTGATACGGTCCAACGGACACCTTATTCCACAAAACCTTTCCATAATCCAGAAGTAACCAGCTTTTCGCTCTACTAGTTAACAGAGATCTGGCTTCTTTCTCCATCGAAGGCAAAAGATAAACAAAAAGTGCATCCTGCAGTATCAACTTCCTTTGTTCATTCCATAGTTGTGCCGACTTACTGACACCCATGCTAAGATAATAATCATTAGAATCACTTATTAGCTTATTAAGGGTCTGTTCAGGCAACTTAATGGTAACTTGGAGTAACTTCTCCTCTTCAGCTTTCTGAATGAGAAGCCACTGTCCATCCTCAAATCTATTTAATGGCTTTCCACGCAGCCATTTCACCTTTGCGAATTGATGAAAGGGATCAATCGCCGTACTTCCATCAGGTGTTGGATTTGTGGATACAACCGCATTTTCCATAAAGATGCTACGTATATACTTCCTGACACATGGCTCACAGCTTATCTCAACAGCTGCCTGGATATTAAGAACAATACAAGTAAACAACAATTATAAGATGATTCTAACTTACACAGAGTTTGTAACTGGCTAGATAAGGAATAAGAATGCATACCATGTGCCTAGCACCTTTAAGAACATCTTGAGGTGTCTCAAACATTCTACATGTGAAGTTTGACGCCACCTCTTCTGGTGTTTCCTTAGCATCCAACAATTCATCCTCTCTCTAAAACCAAGAGAACCAACAAGCTAAGTTCTTTATCCACTGCAGTATCATAATGAAATGCATTTTTGCTATAAATAAATTGCAAGAAATACAACTTACCATCTTGACTAAAGATATTTGCAATCCAAACTGCTCAGAGCTATACCCAAATTTGTTTGCAACTTCCCATAAACCTGATTTACTGCAGATACTGTATAGCGACCTTCTCTTGGGCCTCTTATATTGCCCTTCATCCAAGCCACCCTCTCCTGGTGGGAAATGCAAGTTGAACTTTGCGTCAACATCATCAATCTCCCTTTCAGATTCAGCTACCTTGAGTGACTCAATAATTGATTCAAAAACCTGCTGAATTAAAGGGACTCCAGTCTCATCGTATATGCTGTTGGCTTCATCTTCAAATCGCTTATTATAGTATGACTCAAGAGCACGCTTTCGCTTTTGAATGAGAAGCCACTTTCTGTCCAAGTCTTGAATGGCCCAAAGTACCTACAAAGAAGCAAATAAGCAATTACTAGAGGCATTTACTGTGTTGCATCAGGAAAAGTTAAATCTACACCGCCTAGTTACCTTGTGCCATTTTAAACTAGGTGTTCCATCATTTTTATGCTGGCTTTTATCATCAATCTCAAGTTCCTCAGGATCTATCAGTAGGCTTAGGCAGTCCTCCTTGCGATAGGTAGCAATGAAAGGGATCTAAAACCAGCATACTGATGTAAGATTACGCAAAAAAAAAATGTCTAAGAATGCTGGTGCAGAATAGTGAATGCTTACATCAGACTTCTGTCCATGATGAAGCTCCAAAAACCTCATAATATCATCCCTATTTATATTGTACATCCCTGCACCTCTTTTGCCAAATATAGGTACCATACCATTAACAAGTTGATTATATATCCAGTTGCTCTCTTCTGCTATATTTGTAGGATAGCCGGTGCTCTCCTCAGTTATCTGCCATGTGAATAAGAGGACTATTACTTGAATAAAGATGCAAGGTGATAGTAGAAAATAAATTATACTTTGCAAGCAAATGAACCTGCATTCTCTCCGGAATATCAGTCTCTCGTATCTGGTCATCCTTCTCTGTCATGTACTTTTCTGAAAGAACAACTGGTTCAAATTCATCTTCAAGCCTCCGTTCTTTCCATTCACTAGAATCTAAGCCTTGCTTCCGGAGCTGTAGAAGTTCATCAACATCACCAAATATATCATGAGCTTCCTGCAAAGCTGATGATGACACTCCCGGCGCCTGCCTCGACTTCTTCTTCTTCAACTTCCTCCGTCTAAAACAAAATATTAATTTATTGCGCAAATAATTGGAATTTTTACCATAAGAAAGACATGTAGAAACAATTATGAAGGGCTCGATGCAAGAAAAAAGTTACCTCATGGGAACTCCATTTGCATCAACTTCTTCTTCATCCACAATAAAATCTGCCATTTCATCTTCTTCGCCAATATCAACATCTTCTTCTTCTTCCACTTGTTCTTCCTCTTCAGCGATATCCTCAAGCGGTGCTCCTACAAGTATTTATTTTGTGAGGCATATATAAAACTAACCTACATATTAAAAGTTATAGAAGATGCAGATGAAAAAAAAAATACAAATATATAACTACATCCTGAAGAGTTGCTCTACAAAAAAGACATTTATACCTTCATCATCATCAAACAGGCTGCGCTTCAGCTTTTCCTCCAGAGTTCGTCCAGTTGGACCACCACCACCTAACTCCTCCTCATCAAAATACTGCTCCTTGTCAATATCTCTCTGAGCTTTTTTCAGCCGCTTGAACTTTTTATTCTCCTGAAATTGTTCATTCAGAGCCTTATTAACATACAATAATGATATCAACACCACTACTGCATCAAAAGAAGAAATTGCTTAAGTGAAGTGGAAATGAAAAGTACAACCTTTGGACGTTGGAAACCAGTAATATTGTTATCCTCAAGGAGCTCATAGTCATCTTCATCAAGTTCATATTCCTCCCTAGACGTCACAAAACCATATATATTAAAACAATAACTTAACCTTTATAATTACGGCTCAAAATATATAAAGGTAAAACTATTTCAGACCACTAGACTAGTAGAAGGATTCAATATTCTCTATCACGTGACCAAATTAATGTTCAGATAAGAGCAAAATTTTGAGACCTAGCTTCAGAAGCTAACATGCTGCTATGATCTTAAAATATTTAGACATTTGAAAATATAACACTTCTAGAATGAGCACAAAAGAATGGAGTTAGGGGGGTGAAATGCAGAAAGAAAAAATTAGCGAGAAAGGCCATACTTTTTCTTTTTTCTCTTCTTTTTCTGTCTCTCATCATCACTGCCAGCCCTCTCCTCTTCCTCCTCTTCCTCTTCTTCATCAACATCATCAACTATGAACCCATCATTTTCATATTGATCTTGACCTTCTGCAAAATTAAAGGCAGTTCAAGTAAGTAAATAAATAAATAAAAATAAGACCACAAATAAATTATGCTGTCAACCAATACATGAACAAATAGATCTCTCAGACAAGTAAAACCCAGATATACCCTGCCGGGTTCATCAAACCACAAGCTAAAGGTTATAACACACAAAAAAAACACTAGCCCTACTTCCATGCCTATCTCTGCAAACAAACTATATAGCTTCAAAATTCCACTGCTTTATGAAAAATTGAACCAACCCCCAGCTAGGCGAATGGAAACCTATCCTAAGCTAACCAATGAAACCCTAATTCAGATACGGATCTCCCCGAAATAAGAAAATAGAAAATTTACAGAAGCGAGATCAATACCCTCTTCTTCCTCCTCCTCTTCGTCCTCGTCTGCCATCTCGCGGTCGTCGAGCCCATCGCCGTCGTCATTACCATCCGCCGCCTCAACGGGCTCTCCATCGTCGTACTCTTCGAGCCCAAACTCCTCTGCACGCAGAGAATTGACAAAGAGAAAGAGAAATTAACTGAGAAGCGCGCAGAAGATTTATCGAAGGAAAAAAAACGGCACTTGATGAGGGATTCGTACCGCCTTCTTCGTCGGAGACCACCGTTTTCGCCATGCTTGCACTCGTCGAATGAGAAAAGGATGGGGAAGTTTTGAGAGCGAGGTTAGGGTTAGAGCTGAGTTTATAGAATGGGGCTGAAGCTCAAGGAAGAGGAAATTCTGAGGAAAGGGTGATAGCAGAATCTCACAAGTACATATAATAGAAGAGAAGAAGCTGCTTCTTTGATTTAAGTGTTTCTTGTTTATGTCTATTTCCCAAGAAGCTCATTATAGGATTGAATTTCACTCAATTTAGGTTTTATGTTATTTTATTTGATATGACTTTAAATCTTTTGTACCAAGTTTCACAATAGCCAATTTTTTTAAATAGAGTAATTATATTATTATTTACAAGGTCATCCTAATTCTTCCATTTATAAGGAGTTATGTGATACATTTGATCGAAAAAATATTACGTGATCCGTGGATGACAGTAAAACTATACAATCCACTTACACTTTATCGACATTTCAACATTGGTTCGTCAGACCTATATTTCCCTCTTCGAGTGGTTGGTCTCGATCGTCGCAATAACTTTTTGTAGGAAGAACCTCATTGTGTTTTTTTGGCACTTTACTAATTCATGGACTCTATGTAGGTATCCTGTCTAGCTTCCACAAGGCTTTGACCTTGAGTCAATTTTTCTAATCCATCTATATTTAAGTTTAGAAAAATCATGTGAGCTATATCTATTGGTATAAACTAATTTGAAATTTTCATAATACAAGAAAAGTAACAAATTGTTATTATGTCGTCAATTTTACGTTTAGTTATTGTAAAATGGAGATAGTGTTATAGCATCATAACATTTTTTTGTTTCTATAGATTATGAAAAGTCCTGGGTTAATTTATGACAAAAAATCCACTAGGTTGTAAAAAGTTACAGGTTACTTATGACAAAAAGGGGAAGTTATGTTTTTGTACCCTAAAGTATTGGTCACCTGATTTAGGAGTCCCGAAGCTTAAAAATGTTCAATGTGGCACACAAGAGTTTTGATCACACATATGTTACAAAAAACTAATAGAATGGTGTGAAATGATTGTTTTTTTCGTTTTGCATTTAAAATTAAATTATCCTTATGAGTTGAAATATCTATCTTCATTATTAATCATTTAGTATTTAAATTAATTCTTAGTAATATCATTAATTAAATTAATAATTCATAACCAATATTTTATATTCATTAATTCTTAATTAGGTGGTTTATGGAGGGCTAGTTCACTCTGCTTCTTCTATAGCCATCCAAAGTGAGGAATTGATCGATTCATATAACCTCACTACTTGCTTGACTCGGAAGTTGGTCACAAATTTGAACCTTCCTCCTCCACGGAACCGGTGGTGCCCCCCTCGAGTTAGCCTCCTGAAGATGAATGTGGATGCTAGGGTCAAGGACTATGGTATGGGTATCGGTGTGGTGATAAGGAACTAGGGAGGTAAAGTGGTGGTCAGCTGTATGGATTTTTTGGAGGGTCCATTTCTACCGGATATAGCTGAATTGATAGCCCTGAATAGACACTTCTACGACAGTATACTATGGTGTCGCAGAAGTGACCAACTTCTACGACGCCATCGTTCACCGTCGTAGAAGTGACCAACTTCTATGACGCCATCTTATCCCATCGTAGAAGTGGCGTCACATAAGTGATCAACATCTACGACGCCATTATATACCGTCGTAGAGGAACTCTAACTACTGCGACTGCATACTCTATACCGTCGTAGAAGTTGATGTATTTCAAATTAATCCATATTGTGAAATTACTCTATACCTCTCAAAATCCTTTTAACCCTCTTAAACCATCTCAAAATCCTTTTAACCCTCTCAAACCTTTTAACCATCTTAAACCCTCGTAACCTTCTCAAATTCTCACAAAATCCTTCTAAACCTCTTAACCCTCTTAAACTATCTCAAATTCTCTCAAAACCCTTTTAACCCTCTCAAAACCCTAAACCCTCTTGAACCTCATAACCCTCTCAAAATCCTCTTAACCCTCTCAAACTTCCTCAAAACTCTTATAAGCCTCAAACTATTTTAAACCTTTGTAACCCTCTCAAAATTACTTTAACTCTCTCAAACCCGTATACCTTTATTTTTGTATGTTATCCTCGTAATGCTTATACTACATCAACTTATAACCCCACTAACCCTATTTTTAATCCACTTGAAACTCTTATGATGCAACCCTTCTAATTTTATAAGTCATAATTATTTCCAAGGATTATCTTTATAAGGAAGAAAGGAACCAAAAAGGTTGAGAGAGGCCAAAACGGTTACAAAAAAACTCAACTACTCAGGAGTTATACACGGGGCAAGGCTCAGCTGCAACCAAAAGATTGCTAAAAAACCTGTGACTACTAGACTAGTGAACAGTTTCTCGAAACACCAAAAGAAACATGTGACTACCAGACTAGCAAACACAATGTAATGTAAAATCCAATGAAAGTAAGAGATGCAATTTAAAAATATGGTTTTGATATCAGGAAGAATTGACATTTCTTTTCAGTCGTGATTGTTATAATAGTCAGACGATGGATAAATCACATTAGAAGAATTGACATTTCTTTTCGTGTTGCTATTTTTATGTTTGTATTGTTACTTTCTACTTCGGCCTAGGATGTTCGGGCTTTTGTTTAGTCTTGGCACACCAATTATATGTGAATTATGTTTGTTAGGAAACCTAACTCAAGTTGTTTCCATTGGACTGTTTTTTTAATATATATCTCGTTTATGTTAAAAAACAAACTTACTTTTTCGATTTGCTTTATTAACATTAGGAAATTGTAAATGACAAATTTCGAGTAAAAAGTTTGGACAACTGCCTTCAAATATATTTCTACAATCCAAAAGCGTATCAAATTAGCAAACACAATGTAATGTAAAATCCAATGTGAGTTTTGGACTCTATCCTGGGTTGTACTGAGGAAGCTCCTACATGACTTCCTTGCCATCTGTTTTCCTTAAAATGGTGGTTTTTAATACATATTGTTGATAAAAAAAAATAAGTTTTATAATTATATTTGTTTAAAACCAATCCACATGTCATTCAAACAAATTTGATTTTAAATAACATGTGGATGGGGTTGTAGATGGTGTGCGGTGGAATTAGGGTTATAACCCTAGCTGAGGAAGAGAGAAGAGGGGAAGAGAGTAGAGGGGGGAGAGAGAGAGAAATGGGAGAAGGAGGCAGTACAATTTTGAACTTTCTAGAGTCATGCCCTTTGCATTTCTCGTTCTGCCATAAGTAGCAAAATGGAGAAGAAGAACAAACAGTAAAGGTGGTCGTGGGCTTGGCCTACAAATAGCCCACTTACAACTTAAAACTTGAAATAAATAAATAAAAGCCTGGTCCAGTAAGGGATGGTAGTTTAGGCACGTATCACTACCCCTCTCTTCGAATTTGTTCGAGTCCTCACGAACCATAGTCGAAATCTGGGAATTTGGATCGCAGGTCGAACAGGAACTCCCACATAGTATCTTCAAGGAAGGAATTGCTCCATTGAACTAGAACTTGAGTCGTTGCCCTGTTACCACGTTTCACCATTCTGCGATCCAGGATGTGCAAGGGAGTTTTCAATAGTATCCCATCAGATGTAGTTATCGGGAGAGTTGGTAGCACCGGTTGGGAACCCACAAATTTCTTGAGTTGCGAAACGTGGAAAGTGGGATGGATCTTGGAACTACTGGAGAGCTATAAGCGGTATGCCACCGGACCAATCCTTGCTGCAATACGGAAAGGGCCATAGAAATTTGGGCTGAGTTTTTGATTTACACGCTGAGCAAGGGACGATTGACGGTAAGGCTGCAGTTTCACTAACACCAATTCGCCGACCGTGAACGATCTCTCTGAACGGTGGCGATCGGCCTGAGTTTTCATCTGGTTTTATGTTCTAGAGAGGTGGAATTTCAGAGAGGAGAGAACCTCTTCCCGAGCAGCAAGGTTGCGATCCACAATGCTCACTGTAGTTGTCCTGACGAGTAAGGAAAAAGAGCAGGTGGTGGTTGGTCGTACAAGGCCTCATAGGGGGTCATTTGAATTGATGAGTGGAATGATGAATCGTACCATCATTCTGCGAGGGAAAACCATTTGACCCAATCCTTGGGGGAGTCACCACACATGCAACAGAGATACATTTCAAGGCACCGATTGACCACTTCGGTTTAACCATCTGTCTGGGGATGGTATGCAGATGAGATGTTTTGTGTAATATGTTGTACTTTGCAAAGCTCCTTCCAAAAGGTACTCACAAAACCTTATCACGGTCACTTACTATGGATTGAGGCATACCGTGCAGCTTGAATATGTTATCGAGGTAAACTTGAGCCACTGATATTGCAGAATAAGGGTGCTTGAGAGCGATAAAGTGCGCTGATTTAGTCAACATGTCAACCACGACAAAAATAACCTCGTATCCATGAGAGCGAGGCAAACCATCTTTAAAATCCATGGAGATGTCCGTCTAAGCAGATACCGGAATCGACAATGCCTGCAATAAGCCTGGGGAAGATGAAAGATCTGATTTGTTCTGTTGGCAAATCACTCAGGCCGAGATAAAGTCATGGACATCATGCTTGAGGCACTTCTAGTATAGATGGGCCGAAATTCTCTTGTAAGTGTTGTAAATACCTGAATGGCCCCAAATGGTCGAAGAGTGAAAGTAATTCAAAATATCTCTGCGCAAGTTTGTATCTGTTCCCACCTCCAGTTTGTTCTTCCGAAACAGTTGATCATTTTGCCAACAATATTGTCCTTTTGTGTAGGTTAGGTGGGAAATGAGCTCAGGGAGGATTTTTTGAAGCTTAGGATCTGAATTCCATGAATCCTTGATTTGTAGAAGCAATGTGGAAGATATTGTGGACAAAGCAAAAAGTGATCCTTCATGTGATTGTCTAGATAGCGAGTCGGCAACAGCTTTGGAATGGCCTTGCCGGAATTGCACCTCGTAATCGTACCCTATCATTTTAATAACCCATTTCATTTGTGTCGGGGTTGATGTACGTTAGTCAAGCAGGAAGCGCAAGCTTTGATGGTCGGCTTTGATCATGAAGTGACGACCCAATAAATAGGAGTGGTAGCGCTTAACAACCAAGAGGATAGCTAACATCTCTTTGTCATTTACAGAGAGTGTTTGATGTCTCGGACCAAATGCTTTGCTGAAAAAAGCGATTGGACGCCATAATTGAGAGAGAACGACACCTAAGCCGAAGCTTGAAGCATCAATTTCCACATAGAATGGAAGAGCAAAATCGGGAAGAGCAAGGACTGAAGCTGTAGAGATTGCTTGTTGCAACTGAGTGAAAGCAAGAGTGGCCTCGGCAGACCATTGAAAACAATCCTTTTTAGAAATTGTGTGAGAGGTCGAGCAATCAAACCATAGTCTTTGATGAATTCCGATAATATCCCGTGAGGCCCAAGAAACCTCTGAGTTGTTTAATTGTCCTGGGTGTAGGTCATTGCATCACACACTCGACCTTACTAGCATCTATTGCTACCCCATGTTGGGAGATCACGTGCCCAAGATATTCGACCTCCCTGTGAGCAAAGATACACTTCGAACGCTTCAGAAATAATTGCTCGCGGTCCAGAATTTCGAAAACTAATCTCAGGTGAGAAACATGGTCAGCCAAAGTCCGAGAATAGACAAGAATGTCGTCGAAAAAAACCAAGACAAACACTCGTAACAATGGTCGAAAGACGCCATTCATCAGTGACTGGAAGCGTCGATGGCGCGTTAGTGAGGCCGAAGGGCATAACGAGGAACTCATAGTGACCCGAGTGGGTGCAAAACGTTGTTTTAGAATGTCATCCTCCTTCATACGAATCTGGTAAAAACCTTAATGAAGATCCAATTTGCTGAAATAAGAAGCACCCTGTAATTCGTGAAGCAATTCATCCACTAACGGTATGGGGAACTTGTCATAGATAGTTAAAGCTGAGACGACGGTAGTCCACACATAACCGTCAAGAGTTGTCTTTCTTGCGAACCAAGATAACTGGAAAAGCGAAGGAGCTAGTGCTATCTCTGATAATTCCGGCCTAGAGCATTTCAGTAGTTAGTTTCTCGATTTCTATATTTTGCATCGAAGAGTAACGATAAGGGCGGCTTTTGATAGCCTTCGCATCGGAAATCAAGTTGATGGTGGCATGGTGCAGCAAATATGGACTGAAATTCTGATAACAGAGCAACAAAGTCTGGTGGAAGAACAGACTCAAGTGACTGATGAGGAACCATAGAAAAACGGTTGGGCACGATTACAGACAAAGATAGAGAGTGGGATGAGAAGCCCAAGTGTGAAATTTTGTTGCATTGGCGGCCCGAGGCCCAAGAAAAATTGCCCGAGCCCAATCCAAGTAACCGAAAAGAGATACCCCCAAAATTGAATTCTGTCGTCAAGTTATGAAAATCCCATAGTATTGGTCCTAGTATGCTCAACCACTGAATACCCAGAACCATATCGCAGTCATGGATCGATAGAACGAGAAAATCATAGGAGAAATAATAGCCTTGCATTGTCCAGGGAAGAGAGTCATACCTGGAAGGGGAGATGAGATAATCACCATTGGCCACAGCGACCTTAACTCCGGTTATTGGAAGATCTCGGTGACATAAACGCTTCGCAACTAAAGAGTGTAAGAAATTATGAGTGCTTCCAGAATCTATAAGGATCACGATCGAATGGAAACCTAGGAACCCATGAATTTTCATAGTATGAAAGCCAAACGTGTCGAACAAGGCATGTAGAGAAATCATAGGGTCGCCATTGGTGATCATAGAATCATCCTTAGGAACACGGTCTAAAGTGGCTAGGCAATCTACGAATTCCTCCCCAGCCGATTGATGGCCTTCATCACTA
>JAYMSV010000748.1:0-15238 GCA_036897745.1 Erodium moschatum | reverse complement strand
TCTTAAATCTACTGATTGCAGTGCTCCAAGATCTTCTTCAATCGGCTCGTGTGGGTGTTCAGTTGAGAATCCTTTTATCTCCTGACGGTTTTTGTTCAAACCCACTTCTCGCCAGTACCACACCATGAACATGTCCATCGAACACTCCAACAAACTTTCAGAATCCATTGCTCAAAACAAACTTTACCTGGAGATTGATTCAGTACAACTTTTGAGGCTCAACTACGGTCTTTTAGACTCAATGTATCTTGATCGACGACGGAAACAAAGGAAAAAACCTTGACGGCAGCGAAGATTTTTCTCCATAGCACTATCTTACATTAGCGAATTTTCCCTATAAATATTCCTATCAGTTAAAAAGAAACTACTATTACTTAATTGGGCCCACCAAACTCATCCCTTCCCGCCCCCAAATATACATATGCCTCACAGTAATTAGTAGAGCAGAGGTGCGAAGAGAGGGACGAAGAAGACAACAATGGTGTCACAGTATGGCATCAAATACGCCGTCCATATCATTGCAACTCACTTCGGGAACACTGTTTCTGTATGTATGAATATGTATCTGGATTGCTGTATATGTGTATGATAACTCAATTTTTTTATTTTTTCTCTGTACCAGAAAGTGTGCGAATGTCTTCTTCGCAAAGGACCATTGAGCATGCCCAATATCATGCGATTCACGGAGCTCTCTCGCGAATCTGTCAAAAACTCGCTGCTGGTCTTAATTCAACACAACTGTGTTCAAGCTTTTAATTTAGCGCCGTCAGGTACCGATCCCCTAAACCCTAACCCTTTGTTTCTCATTTTTCTGCTTTCCTGTTTGGCTGCCTAGAAAGGACGGTATTGAGAATATATTGTGATGGGATTCGTGAATTAGGGCACAGTTCATGCGTGATAGTAACAAATACATGTTTTTTTGTTTGTAGATGACGCTGAAGCTGAGCCAAGAGAGACTCGTTTTCTGGTGGTATTTGACAATATCTGCCACCGGATGAGGTTTCCCAAGTTCCTGATGATTGTGAACCAGGAGCTTGGCAAAGAAGTTAGTTTTTGTTTTGTACTTTTGGATTCCTATGTTGTGTTTTAGGGTTGGGAGATTTTGATAATTGATATGTGCTGCAGTGTAAGGAAGTTGTTGAAGGTTTGCTTGAGAATGGGAGGCTGACAATGAAACAGATGTTTGAGAGAGCTGGCTCAAATGTAGATGAAGGCAAGTGTCTTGTGAATATCTATCTGCTTGTGGGTTGGTTTAAAGTTTTCAGTTGTAGAAATGTTATGGACTTTATGGTTGTAGTGCATAAAATGGAAAACTTCTAAGAAATAGGCGGAGATGTGGAGAGTGTTTCATCATAACATTTCCTCTTCACTGTCGTCTTTTATGTAAAAGTAGGATTTTGATGATATCCAATCTGTGGGTCTGTTGGAGTTCAAAATGAAGGCCATGAGTTGTCTAGCTTATGCACGCACAATCACACACGTTAAATCAAATATGGTGGGAAGAGGAACTGATCTTTCATAAGGGAAGTTGACTAGGTTTCTTGTTATACCGAGTGCGGGGGGCACTGAGGAAGAACCCCAACAACGTAGGGTAATGATCAAACAATTTTAAGAACTAAAAAAGTTATCATCAGTTTTAGTTATTTATGGCAGATTTATGCTTTGATATAGCTCAGATGGCATGCATGCTTACAAGAATATGAATTTTTGTCAAATAATATCCAGGAAACTGTGCAATTCAGGATGCTGTGCGAGATTATTTACGCAACCTTGTGACCGCCCGTTTTGTTGAACAATGCCCTGCACCTGAACCTGAAATTGCTCCAACTGAAGAACTTCCAAAGAGGCGAGGTTCAAAGGTAGTCGCAGTTTCTCGCTTATATAAGGATCTTGGGGTTTTGACGAATACTTTCTGCTGTGGTAATTATAGATTTACCCCCATCCAATGTATGTATGAGGTGGCACAGTCACTGACCGCAATTTCTGGAAGTAACAGCCTATTTAGCTAATCTTTCAATGACTTAGGGTTCTACCTATAGATTTTGTTTGTATGAGGTGTCACCATGGTGTTGGCAATTGCTTGACGACTTGAAATACCTGTCTGCTTCCATAAATCAGGCTATCTGTGGATTGCTTTCTCATGATACTCCAATGGATTTGGTTAAAGTTTGTAGTCATTTGTATGGTTGGCTTGTGTTAATTTCTCAGTAGTACGAGTACTAAAGGGAACTTAATTGAATCATGAATTTTCCTCCACCTAGCTCTAGGTTATGATTAGGCATCATTTATAGGTCTGGGGTGGGAGTTGGGATTTTATACAGCAAAAACTCTCTAGTGGGATACGAATTCATGATGAAGATGAGGTTTGTTTTTCTGCCATAAATCAGATGGTATAGTGTACACATTTATTCTGAATGGCGTTCTCTTAATGATGGCAGATAGCATTTACACCACCAAAATCCATAGAGGAACGTGTGATCGAGGCAGCAATTCCTATGGATGCAAAAAGATTTTCTCTTGTAACCAATGATGATATCAATGTTGATGAAGATAACAATGACGATAATCCATCACTTGGAACTAGTGTTGGGGAGAAGGTTGGAACAACATTTTTTTCCTTACAAAGTTATGGTTTACTCATGCTAATAACATATTGTTATTTGTTTCGTTCTCTAGCGCAAATATGGTGATCTTGAGCCAGATCTGAAGGATCCTACAGATGAGAAACGAGTTATTTGGCGGGCTAATTTTGAGGAATTTACTCGTCGTCTGAGGCACAAGGTTCGTTTGCTTCTTAATGCATTGTAATTTTTATTACGAATCTCTCACATTTGTATCAGATTAAACCAGACATTATACTCAACCCACCTTTATGGTGGCTTAAGACGGGAAAATGGTCTCATGAATGTTTCTACTTGCAGAATATCTCACTTCACAATAATCCCTTGGTTACTTATTAGGATTGGAACTACCCTTTTTCATTGTTACCACTTTCTTGAAATTTGATGTTCGAAGGGCAGGGTAAGCATTTATTGGTAGTATGTGGTTTATTAGATGTTAAGCACCACACAAGGATTGTCTGAAAAGGTTTCATTTGATACTGCTGATGTTGATGAGTGGACTTGACGTAAATTAAACTAAATGTACTACACCAGCATCTAGTTCTATGCCAGTTATTACTGAATATTGAGCTGAATGTTTCTGTCTATGCATCTAGGCTTGCATTGAGAATATTAGAGCACGAATGGATGATGGAGTTGCCACTGTTGCAAGTGCAATGTTGGAGGCAAGTAGAAGTACCGAATTCCAAGTGAAGATGGAATGCACAGGTAACCTGATTGTGCATGAGCCATCTGATAATGTTAACTTTTGGACTTGATTGTAAAGTGCCGAAGTGGCCATGAAACTGCAATTTGGTCCTAAGCCCAAAGATGCTTATCAGCTATAACCTGGTTGGTACATTGAAGATTGAATAGTATGTGGACTTTCTACCTTTGGTGGTGTAATCACAAGTCTTTTACGACTACTGGAATGTGTAACTAATGATTGGTAAATTTGAATAGAAGAACCCTCTATTACAGGATACGTTGATTCTTTGGTGTGTATATATATGTGTGTGTGTGTGTGTGATTGCCCAAATTGATTCTTAGGAATGCTGTAGGGGCTTCTTGGATGCAGTTTTCAGATAATTTCTATTTCTTAAGAGTTGATGCACTGATTGGGAATCCGATGAAAGGAAAGTTTGAAGCAATATAGATATTAAACTATAATTATAATTAATATTCTCTCTTTTCCTCCGCTGTCAATCTCTCATGCCACCTGACTTTTTTTGAATATTATAATTTGCAGCTCCCTTGACCCTTGATACCATATTTGAAGAGGTGATGAAGACCGAAGCTGGTCGAACCATGACCTTAGATCGTGTGAGAGCATGCCTAGATCAAATGGGTACCACAAGAGGGAAAGATGACACTTATAACCTCAGTAAATTTTGCTTCTCTTCTTAATCTAGCTTATTTCTGCAAATACTGCAAACCTTGCCCTGTATGAGTTTCAACTCTTATAAATCATTCTTGGCTTCTGATATTCATTTGTCAATTAATTCTCTTTCACATTTTCTTGACAGATTTAAGG
This sequence comes from Erodium moschatum, assembly GCA_036897745.1. Taxonomy (NCBI): domain Eukaryota; kingdom Viridiplantae; phylum Streptophyta; class Magnoliopsida; order Geraniales; family Geraniaceae; genus Erodium; species Erodium moschatum. Next base: position 11,104 of record JAYMSV010000748.1, on the reverse strand, counting down.
AACATTATAGAACTCGCTCAAACCGATGAGGTCACTCAAGAATGATTTTAAAATCTGAGTCTTCCATCTTTTATCATTACAGATGTCTAATTTAATTTCCATCCTGCAGGTAGAATCGATTGTTCTGAAAAGGTATGGAAAGGAGTCCTACAGAATGTTCAGGCTACTCTCGAAATCTAGTTCCCCACTTGAGACTAGCAAGGTAATTCTGTGTATATGTGTTCCATTGTCCTCTAGCATACTGTATACATACATTCTTGTTAAGAATGTAGTTGTTTTGCAGATCTCTGATAACACATTTGTTGAGAAGAAGGATGCATCCAACTTCCTTTCTAAGTTGTGGAAAGATGATTACTTGGAAATGGAGGTAAAACCACTTCTCTTGATCATGTACATAAAATGTAGATTATAAGGTTCCTGAGCTTATAGCTCATCTTTATGACTATGTATATTCCATTTAACAGAAATTAAGTCTTGGTGAAAGTAAAAATATGGAGTTCTTGCTGTGGAGAGTGAAAAAAGACGTTGTTTATGAGCATGTCCTAGATGAAATGTATCACGCTGCCTTGAATTTGACCATACGAGTTACAGATGAATGGGAACGAGAAAAGGAGGTTTGTATGACATGAATTTCTTGCAACCTTGTCTTTTGAACTCATCTTTTGTTGATTTTGTCTTTTGTTGTTTGTACTAATTGCACGCGTGTGGTAATGTATCCTCAGATCTTGGAACTCCCCAAGGAGAAGAAAATGGTGGAGCCAACAAGGTCTAAAGTTCAAAGATTAACTAAGATAAAGGTCCTGATGGGATCATCACTGGTGAAACTTGACGATGCTATTATGCTTTTCCATGATTTTTAATCCTCTAGTGTTTTAGCTTTTTGCTTCACTTTTTCAGAACATTTTTACATGTAAATGTCTGATTTTGATGAGAGATGTTTGTCTTGACTGCAAAAATCCATGAATAAATATTAGATAATTTAGAAATCTCTTGATTGCATTTTTTTGGGGCAAAGATGAAAAACAGAAGGTGACTAAGAATTCACTATATAATGATATTTGGATCTCACTACTGTTATATGTCAACCATATCTTGATGGTCAAAGTTTAAGTCATGATATAGTGATCTGAGTTCAAGTCAAACAAGGATTCAAGTCAAATTTCATTCTTTAAAACAAATCATGTCTCTGAAACGATATAACAAAATAGCCTTGTTGAATACATAAACGACATGCACAAAGAAATATTGATGTATGGAAAAATAAATCTCTCTATGTTTCAAAATGACTCCTCAGCGCAAGTAAGCTGTGTGGTGAATTGAAGGCATGTGATTATGTCATTTCTTCTTAAGTCTGATTCGAAACGATTCCTTTGTTTCCCCATAATACACTGTAGCTTGCCTGCTGGTATATGTAATGAAGTTCCAACCAAATGCTGAGCCGCCCACTATATAGCTCTTCTTTCCCGACATGTTTTCCTCTTGTTGTTTTGTCTCCGGCAATACTTTTCCGGCCATGCTTTCAACGGTGGGAGGTAGAGATTCTGGAACAAACTTCTGATGTGGGTCTGTTTCTTGGGTCATCTGTTTGCACAGATCCATCACAACCTTCATCTCTGCAAGTCACATGATAATGTTTTAGCTAAGTACTTTGCACTAACTGATTGTAACATACATTATCATCAAAACCCAGTTGGGGAAGCTTCTACGTGGATCCAACCAAAAGACAATGTTTGTTAAGATGTTACAATGTTTTATGTAAATGCAAGTACAAGAGAAATGCTAAGACAAGAGCTCACGTTGTCGGATTTCATGTGCAGCTTTGCAGTTCCGAAAATCTGGTGTTTTTAGAGCCTACAGATAGGAAAAGGGGTCAATTAGGCCATGTAGATGGTAGTTAAACAACAGTTCAGAACTAACTAAGCCATCACACTGGGATGGTCTGAGGATAATGGTCACCTGCTCAGGACATTCATGTATTGTTGCTTCTTCACTTTGATATAAATAACATGATATACCATTATGCAGTGTTCTAAAAATCCCGACCAGGCCTCGTCTAGGCGCCATTTCCTTGTTGGCCGACCCGATTAATTCGATTAATCCCTGATTAATCACCAAAAGGCCCTAGCCACCCGACTAGCGCCTAGCGATTTTTAGAACCTTGCCATCATGCATAAATAAGGCTTTATGTAAAGAAAAACACCCTAACATACAGGGAATCAAAATGAGCTTATGCTACAAGAATGAGGCAGTAGAAGTATAACCATTGCCAATATAGATTCATACTTTAAACATTGTTCATGGCACATATGATCAGTTAAGAATATTTGAAAGTACTAAAGTAAGGGAATACTTCATCAGTTCTACACCTATTTTCACTACTAGCAGTTAAAAAGATGTCACCGCAACGTCTTGGCATATCAGCCCAGGTTTATCATTTGAACAAGATCCTCATATGTCCCAATTGTAGCTAGTAACCCAAAGAAATATGTAACCCAGTGAGTGAACCTTCACAAACTGTATTCTGTCACTTTCAAAGCACTTTGAGGCAACACTTCATGGTTGACAATTTGAAAGATCGAAAAAATTCCTACTGCAATTGCTACATATATGGATATAAATATACAGATTTTTCATTTCATATATGAGTGTGTGTGTGTGTGTAGATATTGCAGTTTGGTGCAGTGAAGGACAAGAAGCATCATACCACTTCATTAAAACTTCACTCAACCGACAGACTTGACTAGCAAGTCAAAAAAATTATTTGTGTTACTGTCCATAAAATATATTTAGCTGGAGCTGAAATGCTTAAGATGATAACTCACAGCCAAACTGCTAATAACATACACCTTTTTTTGTCCATCTTAGCTTAAAGAAAATGCTTTGTATTACATCAAGATGGTTCATGGTTCACATGATGTTCGACTGCAATTAAACCTTCTAACCAAGGGTAATCCCAATACTTATTAATACCAATAAATGATTAAGGCTCCTACAACTTTGGACTAAATCAGAATTGCATGACCATCATCAAACCAATACAACAATAACAGCTGAGCAATGAAACCAACCAACCATATTTTTATTTCCCTTTACCTAGGTCTTTCTCAGTAACCAAACAGAACCTATAAAAGTTGTAGTCCATGGAAACCAAATTGAAAACCATATTCACCTATTCCAAGTATACATTACAACCCACACAAGACCAAACGAAAAACACGAACCGTATTCACCAAAATTGAACCAACCCATTACAACCCACAAAAAATCAATCACAAATGAAAGAAACCCACAATCGAATCAGCGGAACATTGAACAAAGAACAGAGTGTTACAAACATATATCTGTATAGGCGCGGAATCAGAGATAGTACCTCGACGAACTGGGGACGAAGCTCGTGAACCAGAGCGCGAATTTTGAAGTAACACGATTTCCGCAACCGCAAGTCGACACCATCAGTGCCGCGCTTTCTCTCCTTCTCATTGCAGTTGCTGCGAGGAGGAAGCAGAGGAGCAGGTTGCACAATCGGGTCTTTCGATGGCTCAGATCTGGGCGCCATTCCCATTGGACCAGGCGGAGACTGAGCTTGCTTACCGCGGTCGAGGTCGCTTGTCGACGACAACGGATGGAGAGGAAAGGGAACGAGACGGCTTTTGAAATCCACCTGGTAAACGGGTTATCTGTACGGGTCCAATGACCCGCACTCTTGGGCCGCTTACACTCATTCCTATCTACAAGGCTGGCTCAAAAGAGTTTGTTCCCAAGGCCCAAACTATACCAACCCATAACCATTCTCTATTTTGGGTCGTTTTTAATTCATTATTTTAAATACATTTTAGGATGGGGCACTTCGATAACGCTCTGCGTCTAAAAACCCTAGACCGGCGCCGAGTACAAAGATGGCTTTGACCATGGCTCTTGCCATGACTTCTATCATCTTCTCGCATCAGCAATCATGTACGGTAGTTTTGTTTTTGAAAACTATGGTGCTTGGATAGAGTACAAAAACCCTAGCATGAGGAGTTCTTTTGCAACACGGGTCAAGTCGGCGATGACGGCAATGAGAGGAGGATCAACATCCTTCCCCTCTCTTCCGGTAACGCTCGTTGTGTCTCCCTCCTCTCGGTCGCTATCATCCGTTCGCTCCGAGATTGCACTAGCGACGACGATGAGAGTGGCATCACTTGCCTAGGCAGTGGCAAGGATGTTTGTACCTCCGGTGGTGCCGTTAGACTCGGGTCCGTCCTCACTGGATCATACCAGAAGTCTCAGAAGCCCCGAGAGCTTTCAATTGGGAAGAATCGCGGAGGAGGAGATGGCATCAGAGGACCATGACACTGGGTTGTTGGTCACTTATGGGGGAAGGTTCTAGCCAGACCTGGTTTTACCGGTGCCGGAGCCTCAAAGGGAAGGGGCGACAGGGTGGAAGTTTTTGGCTCGCTTCTCACAGGTCGGAAAGTGGGTCGGGCATAGGAGGACAACCCATTTGTGGTTTGGGTCGAATAGGCCCCCCCATTTGTGGGCCGAGGCTGGTAGGTCCATCCACATGTGGGCCGCAACATTCATGGAGGCCTTTTGGGATCTTCACGCTCCATTAGAGTAAACCGTGCATCGGCGGGAGGCTATAAGCACCCTCGCCTCGCTGAATGAGTATGAAGCGGTCCAGTGGGGGTTGGTCAGTATCACAACCCCACTGGATGTAAGGTGGAGAAGGTTCCATCAAGATCCAACAAGATACCCCCTCTACCTTCTCGGGGGTCAGCAATTCCGCGTTTAGGAGTCATAGTATTATCACTTCAGAGAGGACGACGCACGCTGACATCCTGGAGTAGTATCCAGTCCACCGCAGTAGCCCTCCGAAAATGGGTCTGCTCAACCCTAACTTCTATGTCAGATTTGTTGTATCGGTGTCTCTTGACGCTACCGCAGTTCTTCATTCTGAACGTATCAGCGAGGCGAAGCGGTTTTGTTGGATGAGTTAGATTTTTTTTTATTGCATTTTACTTTTGCTAGCATTTCATTTCCAGTACTCTTATTTTGATGTTTGGTAGTGTATATGTCTTTCATCATTTTCAATTTATAATATCAAATCGTTTATCTATAAAAAAAGAGAGAGAAAAAAAATGGAAAAGATTTGCTTAAACAAGTTGAACCAAAAAGGGGAGATTTTCGTCAATCTTAGCATGTGTTACATCAAACAACTGTTTAAAGGATAAATCAACACATTATTTAAGAAGGGTGAGCTACATATGAACAAATTTCAGGGTGACAAACACCGTTGTAAATCGATATAATCGATAAGAGTATAATTTTTATGATATGTAAACGAAAAAACAAATCACATATAAAAAAGAATAAAAGAAAAACAGTAAAGGAACATAATCTCGTAATATGAAAAAAAAAAAGGTTCATATGTATATAGACTGATTACACAATTACACTACCATTGAAAGTGTAGCAACCCCTACGCCTATGAATATTTGGAACACCTATAATTAACGGTAAACTCCGGAAAATTTCTGTAGGTGTGTTAGCCTTCTCAGCGACCTCATGAATGAGCTTTTGCAGTTGTTCTATAACTAAAAGTTGGTTGCAGAGAACTAAAAAATCAGTGACCTGTATTGATACAAAACTTCAGGCATGTATCTGTTCTGTACCCTTTATGTCAGTATTACTTTTTCTTTCTTCTTCGAAACCTACCAGACCGCTTCGCCAAAAAAATGTGATCTTGTATATAACCTGCCATGTTCGTTGCTCTTTGGGGTTAGATAGGTGAAGATATAAGTCCAAGAAGTCACTCAACAGATAACAATACGAGTACAGGACCATGTTCAGAGTTCAGTACCCAAAATATCATTTTTGGATATCTAATATGTAATGATTGTAAAACATATTTTTTGGGGTACCATTTGAGAACATAGTCCTTAAAAATGTATGAAGGAACAAAAACATTACCTACCTGAGCCTATGGTATAATGTTGTGGCAAGTAGAGTCACAAGGATATGCACAGTCAATCACTTTCGTGGTTCTTCGGCTGAAATACCAGTCACCAACTGCTTGTGCAATGGTCTGGACAAGTACACAGATAAGATGACAGCTTTTAAGAATCGGTAGTTAGAAATATTTTGGTAATGTGCTTGTTAAGTGGCTAATGGTGAGTTAATGGAGTTTTGGTATGAGAATGATTGTACAGAGTGATTTTAGCAGGGTTTTGTGTTATGTTCAATAGGAAGTGTGTTAAATGGTTAATTGAGTACCTTGTTATGTACTCTAGGAGAATCAATTGCAAACCACGTATCTTGTGACTCACTCTGGCAATGAGCAAAGCATGAATTTATGAACATTCCTCCTCTTTTCGAGTATTTGAAGAATGCGCTGACTGCTGAAAGCATGTCCCGCCGAAAACCTGATTATTAGGAGTAATAAAAAGTCAGGATAAGTAAAAATGATATGATTCCTTATTTAATAGTTGTAAACACTCATCCAGCAAGGAGAAATCTAATGCTTAGGAAAATAGACCTTGCAATATATGTATCTGGTTTGTGTTACATGCAGCTGGATCAAGCTTGCAACGATTCCAACGTCCACGCAAATCAGTAGAAGGTGGCACCAGTATGTGATGAAACTGTTAAAATTTGACAACTTAAATCATCCTCTTCTACTCTATTATCATAGAATAAATGTTGAGTGATTCTACATTGGCAAAAGCAGAGATTATACAATACCTGATAAACATCATATGCTGAGTTTAAGATGAAGATAGGTGTTCTGATGTATTTTAATGCATATTGTGGGAAGAAACACTGCATAAAGTCAAAATACAAATGATATCAGAACTATGCCATGTACCGGAAATAATAGATACTGATGAACCAAGAACGCAAGAAGTAGCAAAATGTGTACCAGATGTGGATAGGGAATATAACTGGTGCATTCACTATGCAGGTTCCGTTTCACCCCCTGTGTACAGTTCTCACATGTGAACAAAACAACATTAATGACTAAATGTTCAACATTTGATCTCCTAATAAACCATAATACTAGTCAAGCAATTTCATGAATCGTTTCTATGTTTTGTAGTATAATAATTATGTACCTGTAGAAACATAAGATTGTAGAAGAACGACCTTATGCTGTGATTCTTACTTATGTCTCTTCTGTAAAATGGAAACCCAAAAAAAAGAATCAAATTTATCAGGCCTAATTAAGATGTAAAAGGAAGAACTAAGAATGCAGATGTTCTATAACTGTAAGAATTCATTTGAGGACTGTTGATATAGAAGATAATCTACATAGTTGAATAATTAATAAGTAAAATGAGAGATCCTTTACAGAGGGAATTGACCGACACTAAAATGGGGAAAAGTAAACTTACTCATCCAGAAAAAGTCCAGCATCACTTAAGCATTTCACATTTGTAGTCTTTGGTAGAAGGCTGGTGAAGTTGTCACAATGCAAAAAGGTTGCGAGTCCACCAGCAGAGCAACCTGAAAGCAAAGCCTAGAAAAAATGTTGGATAAATAATTGGAAAATAATCGAGATCATGTCAGTTTAATAACTTGACTGAAGCAAATTTGGTTATCATATATTTCACTCGTCTATAAAATGCTGTCAGGCTGCTCATTATTTATGGATGGTTCATCAAATTTAAGACGATCTAATTGTAGGTTGTGATTACATGACGAGGTTGTCAATAATGTAATAGATTTCCCATTCTTTTTGGTTCCTCAGTAGATAAATTGGACAGGGTCTACTCAACCAACGTGTAAATGTATTAGGATGGATGTGGATTTCATATTCTTCACAAGAAAAAGATTGAAACAACAATAAGAAAGAATTGTTTTGAACTAATTACTTGAAAAAGCCTTCATTTTTCGTGTATTGGCAAGATTGTGAACTTGAATTCACATTCTTGCTATAAATTCTTCAACCAAAATGACATTGTAACTTGTAAGTATATTCAATGAGTAATATAGTTGAGATAAATAGGTATATAAATAAATGGATTTTACCTTATCCGCATGCCCCAACCCTTTAGGCAGAAGATCAACAATGATTGATCTCCAAATCCGCTGTCCTCTAAAATAAAGTAAAGTTGTCTGTTCATGCACAACAATAAGGAACCCGTTATTTGAATACATAACACTTTCTATTCAAATAAGCAGCAACAAATACAAGTTCTATCGCAATATGAGGCTCCAAACTTGACGAATAACAATGCAAAACCAACTTGTAAGTGAAATGATCATTGGGTGAGAGCCTTACCCCATTGTCAAACTTGGAATCTCCAGCAAATGAGGCTCCATCACAATATCTAAGCTTCACACGATTCCAATTGTAAAAATCTGGGGCACAAACACAATATACCAATTATTTTTGGAAATGTGAAACCTAGGTCAATGGTGAATCATAAATGTCAAATGTAAGATATATCCAAAATAAACACTTTCCCTGCCCATTCAAGATCAGTATCACAAAATATTAAGAATAAGATTCACCGACAAAACAGGATGTACTCATGCCAGCATTTATTTTCTGGAATTGTTGACAAACATCAATGAGTAAGCTTGACCACTTTTCCTACTTTTTTCTTTACCTCAAGAAAAAAAAGTCACCAAAAGATAATGTAATTTTAGAAGCATCAGGTTTAATAGTCTGTAGCACCTACTATCAGGAAGACAGGAACATGTATCAACAAAAATCATTTAATCGATAAAACTGAATTTCATAACATTTTTTTTAGTGGATTACATTAAAAGTTGTTGTTGTTGAAGCAAAATGACATCTATTGTGACCAGGATACAGAGGAAAAAGAGGGGAACGAGAGAGGAGCATGCCCGCATAGACTTGTAACATAATGAGGTCGCCTAAGCTCAGATATAGATCTCCAAAACATATTATGTAATCCAGCTAACCCTTGTTCAACTAGTCTGCTCCGAACTGCATAGTCTGAAATCTCACCATCTTAATTTGCATAAAAATGCGAAGAAACAAATTAAACCATGTGATTTAGGAAGACAATTGAGGTGTCACCCTTGTAGCAGTCTAAATCCTACCCCATTACAGCAAATTAATATGATTTTGTACTATTATGAGATGCAAAATTTGGTTTTATGAAAGTCAACTTCATTCCAGACACAGGAAAAAAAATCATGTGACCAGTTATGGAGTAACCATTTTCTGTCCAACCTATGTTCCTGGCTTCCTTGGAATTTTTTTTACTGCTCTGATCAATTAAATAATGAAACTAAAGTACAATAGTGAGGTCACCTAAAGGTCCTAAACATGAGGGGATGGGATCTTGATGGGGATGGAAGAGTCCAAACAAGTCAGAAAACTGTAGAGGATTCAAGGTCAAATTGGTCATCTTAAGAGTCACACTGACAACAAAGGACACATATTAGGAAGTTAATGCTTCTTTTTTGTTTCCATCAAGAGATTGCCAAATTCATCCAAAGCATCAATCAAAATTTACTCCGTTTGACAACATAGCGCTCCAGTTGCATGTTACACGTACCCACTTCGTGTTGACACATAGTGTTTGTAAATTCGAAATCTTTTAATTAATGTCATTTCATATGTATTTTTTATTCTACATTTTTGGACTAAACTACACTGTTCATAATTAAAATGCTTTAACCACAAAAGGGAAAGCTTGTGTAATGAAATCTAAAGATAAGGCTGATAGGTCAGAAGACTGGTCTTAACTGAGAAAGCTGGCTGTCTGGCATGGCTGTCATGTGAAAAGGTCAATAGATAAGGGGAGCTGAACATGAACATGTCTCAATTTTATATAAAGCAGTAGAGAAACATCTCTATACATAATATGATAATACTACTGGGAGTGGGACAAAGGCTATATTGAGTCTTGTCAGTATGCAATATAAAACAATGTAACCTGAACTTTGTACAGAATTGTTGAACTTGGACCTTCATTTGAATTTCAAATATTTATACTAGGCAACACAAAACCTGTCATTTTCTGGCATTAACAATTACAGTCATAACATGTGTTTTGAAGCCAACTAATTACTAGCAGTTGGCATATATGCCACTTCATAACTTGGGTTCCCATGTGCAGGTTTCAAGATGCTAATGGGTATGTAAGTGGTGTTAATATTAAGCACATCCAGAGCCTCTGTCTCCCATTAGTTATCCGATAATACATTGAATGAGACAGGACCAACAATTCATAAACCAAATCCAACTTGTTATCAACTAATAGCCTTCATGCAACAGTCTATAAATAGAGAAAATGAGATGCATAAATACTAGGGACAAGCGGAACTCAGCTGGTGGCTTTCATTATCCAAGAGACCAATTTAAAAAATCCAGATTGCAGCTGGTTCAGCAAAATAAATGTGTACCTGGATTTAGAGAGGCATTGTTACTCAGAATTCCAGAAAAGACCTCCCATTTGTTCATATATGTGGTGGATCCTCGCCGAGAATTGGCTCGCTCCAAGCATGATGATATATCATTACACCACCCACCTCCCTGATAAAACAGAGCTCACCAAATTGATAAATTTGTAAAAACAAAATCTAAAATGGAATAAAAGTAAAACAAACAGCAAAAACTCTAACAGACGACGTCGTATTGGTTTTACCAATAACATCCGTTCAACGGTTTTTACACTTAAGCTCGTTACAGTAAATATACTCCGTTAACGATTGGGGACGCGTGGAAAGCAACTATTGGTTCTCGTATTTCCACATACGGTCAACGGAGTAACTCTATCGCCGTTTCTTCTCTTCGATAAACACCATTGGCGTTGTTTAGTTTAAAATTAATTGAATCTAATGGCTTAAGTGTATGAATTTAATTTTCGTTTCAATTTAATTTCACAAAAACCTGACGAGAAATTCGGATTCAACTGAAATTGTAATAAATGAAAATAAATTACCTCGAATTGTAGCAGCCAATTCCTTGCTCCGGCGCCGAATCCCCTATGCAGATGATACGCCGGCAAGCTTCCGTCCAAGCAAACTTCAGCGACAGAACAATGTCATTAATCCAATTTCCGAAAATATACAGATAAACATTTTTGTCACTCATTGAAAAGAAGAACAAGTGATTTCAACTCACGAGCCTCTCGAGCCGAAG
>JAYMSV010000747.1:0-15239 GCA_036897745.1 Erodium moschatum | reverse complement strand
TCACCTTGGAGACACAAGAAATCAGGACATATAGAGACTTAATCCTAGACTTTCTACCCTCAAATTAATGTATTTCGTTTCATTTTAATCCTAACATTTGGTGTATAAGAACATTTTCGTTGTTTATGGGATTGAATTAGAATAAACATTCCAAAATCATGAGTATACTGGAACATTCTAATGAATGTTAAAATTTAAATGAAGTTAGAACTGTTAAAGATAGTTTTGTGAAAAAAAGAACTCAAAATCAAATTAGACAAAGTATTGAAATAAATTGAAACAATAGCATGGAGGTCCTGTCATGCCAAGATCGGGCCTGTGTTATGCGAAGCCCACTGAAGGCCATTTCCATATTAGATTACAAGCTATGAGCCCAGCCCATTATCCGCATATAGAAGATCAAGATGACGTTGGATACAAATATTTGAAAAACACCCGGAACAGAAGAGAAGTGGTAACAAACGAAACAGAAACCGAAAACACTTAAATATTTTCCTTATTATAACTACAAGTATGGCGGACACTCGTCACCTCTCTGTCTCTATCTCCAGCGGCCGGCCTTTCCATCCGATTTGTCTCTTCTTCACAGAATCAGAATCTCTCCTTCTTCCTCCTCAGATCCGCCACTATAAACCCTACTTATAATCCGCCTATTGCTCTGCTCCGACTCCGTCCTCTTCACCGCCGCCATGGACTCTACTTTTCCCGCCAATTCTCTCACCTTCCTCGCCCTACTCTGTTGCTCTATCTTCTCCCTCGCCTCTTCTTCCACCATCGGGGTCGATTACATTTCGCGGCTTCTCGAGGTCCAGGACCGCGAGAGAGCTCCTCCGGCTCTCCAAGTCTCTGCCGCCCGCGGCGTACTTCACCGCTTGCTTCCTTCTCACTCTTCCAGCTTCGAATTCCGCATAGTCTCTAAGGTAGTGCGGTTTTAGGAAATTAGGGGGTTCTGTTCGTTGTGATTTAATGTTTTTGATTGAACAAATTAGAGTTAAAATCTTAATTTCACTGAAATGATGCCGATTAATATGGTGGATTTCTAAGGAAAATTGAAGAATTTGAAATTGATCATTGATTCGGGTCCTAAGTAAAACTCGTTGATCATTTAATTATGTACTATTAGGAGAAATGTGGTGGGCAATCTTGCTTTATCATCAGGAATCACCCATCCTCTGGCAAACATGGGGCTCCTCAAATTTTGTATGTGCACATTTCCTTATTTTCTGCATATTGCTTTTGTCTGCTCTATCTGTTGTCGATTATGAATGAAGTCTCACAGTTACTTGATATTATTTGAAGTTCTACATAATTGTCATTACAGCTTGTGAATGGATCCTCAAGACGACATTTATGACTCATGATATAGTAATAAGTAATTGTTAATGGTCAAGTTATTGCCTTGGGGGTTACTGTGCAGCATAGCTGAAAATGGATTGAACATTTCTTTTGTCAATCAGCAGTATATGCACCAAAATTTGAACTTAAGACCTTGCTTGAAGAGAAACAAGCTATTTCCCACTCGGATCAGCATGTATTGGTAATTGGATGAAGTATTAAAGTGCTTCTGAACTCATTAATTTTCTGCCACCCTTGTTTTTTTTTACTTTAGATATGTGAAAGCAATAGATTCCTCAATAATTCAGATTTTCAATAACAAGCTAGAACCTAACAAGTAACAACACTATAAAACGCTATACAGATAAGGGGCCTCAACATTTGAGGGGGTTGTTTTTCCATACATGGTAGAGAAGTGTAAGCATGCAATTCCTCATGGGCACTTCTTGTCCAAGAATAATTTTTGTGGATACATGGTTGATATTTCTTCTTACGAACTCAAGGCTAACCATTCAGTTGTTTTACATTTGAGGGATGATGGCTTCCCATTGTATTAGTTCTTAAACATGTGACAGCTTGTTTGTTGCACATGCATTATGTTGGGCTTAACTTGATCAACTCATAGATACCAAGAAAATATCAAAACACTTGTATTATTGTTTTCCTAATTGAAAGATGAATTTTATTCTTAACTAGAATAAGTGGGACTACTGGAGTGGAAGTTTTGGCTGGTCTTCATTGGTATTTGAAGTACTGGTGTGGTTCCCATATATCTTGGGACAAAACCGGTGGTGCCCAACTACTTACATTGCCCAAACCTGGCTTTCTTCCTAACATTCAAGATGCTGGTATCATGGTTCAGAGACCTGTTCCTTGGAATTACTACCAGAATGCTGTTACATCCAGCTGTAAGCTTTTCATTACATGGTTCCTTCCTAATTATTCTATAATAAAAAATAAATTTTATTCACCATTACTAATGCCTGTAGCTTTGGAATCTGTAAATTTATGGTCTGACATGTTTCATTCTTTTTGCAATCATATGTATTTGGAAGATTCTTTTGCTTGGTGGGATTGGGAAAGATGGGAAAAGGAAATTGATTGGATGGCTCTCCAAGGCATAAATTTGCCATTAGCTTTTACGGGGCAAGAGGCTATTTGGCAAAAAGTATTCAAGGTGCCCATCTTCCTGTTTGTCTTTGTTGTTCTCCATTTTATTTAGGATAGACCCACTACCACTCTTACTACTGCTCTGTTGTATATTTAATTTATTTAGTCAACTAAGTATATGCAGAAAACCTCAGTACTTCATTCAGAACTAAGGATGGCCTACTTTAGATTTATGCCCTTTTGTTGACTTGTTTTTCTTTGCAGAAATTTAATATGAGCAGTTCAGATTTGGATGATTTCTTTGGAGGTCCTGCATTTCTTGCATGGTCACGTATGGCAAACTTGCATGGGTGAGCTAGTAGATCTTGATCATATTTATGATTGCCTTATCAACTTGAGAAGCTCTAATATTTGACGGTATACTTGAGCTTCTAATTTAGTGCTCAATAGTCAGTGAGTTAAAAGCCAGTTCCAATTTTGGCTCTCTAATTTGAAGATTTTGAAGGCTCTAAGAGATTATACATCCAGAACTAGAAAAATGAATCATGTTAAGAGATGGTCGATAAATGATTTAACGGTTAAATTTGTGTATATTGATCCTCATTTGAAACTCTTAAACCAAATAAATTTACTCTTTCCACGGCTTCTAGTAAGAGTGTCTTGTACAAAAATAGAAGTATCCTACATATGCAACTGCTCGGTATCATTTCATATAAAGCTGAAGGATGGACTTTTTTTCACAGATGGGGTGGACCATTGCCACAACGTTGGTTGGACCAGCAACTAAATCTGCAGAAGAAAATTCTTGCCAGAATGTATGAACTGGGAATGAATCCAGGTATCTCAGCATAATATAAGTTCTGCTTTCATAAGTTTTTACTTTTTAATTTAAAGTACTCAATGGAATTACAACGGCATTTTTTTTGAAGGAAACCAGCACTGTATATGAATTTTTTTCTTGACCTGCAGCACCGTGTATTAATTATTTCCTACCCACTAATATGTCTTTTTTATGTTGAACTGAACGAAGCTAACACTAAAGAACTAAAAGTTACATCATTTATGCATCAATCTAATCTGATGGACATATAGTAGGTTCCTATTTGAACAATTTCCGTGGTACATATCTATTTTTTATGAACTAAAATTCATTTTAATCTAACCCCTTAAAGAATTACTCTTGACAGATTTTGGGCATCTTTTAAGCAAAAGTACAACAGAGTGACTATACCATGATGAGTTTTATGTATGGAATAGCTACTCTTAGTTTACACTAATCTAGTGTGTATATAAAGTTCTTAATGACTGCACATCTGTTTTCCAGTCCTTCCCGCGTTTTCTGGAAATGTTCCCGCAGCATTGAAAAATGTATTCCCATCAGCAAAGATAACACACTTGGGAAATTGGTAATTTTTGAATTACTCTAAAACTTTTCTAGTGTTTGGGCTCCACTATCCTTGTTTTGTGGGCCCAACAATACTTGTATTATGTTTCTAGTTGGGATGGTGGTATGGTTAGAATTTGGGGGTTCCCTCTCAGATACTTGCTCAACACTTATTGCTGTGGCTGTTGCATTTTTATAAAAGAGCATGATTCTCATTCCCGCTGTCAAACCATCTCATAGGTTGATTCTCATTTTTAGAATGGAAACAATTTTTTTTTCATTTCCCTTCATTTACATACAAAAAAAGTGGTGATTCTCTCACAAATCTATCCAAATGCAGTGCATAGTTACTTCTATTGAGCCACTGCCATTATTTTTCTGCATATTATTTTTTATCTTCCGCTATGTGCCAATATATATGACCTCTGAAAATGTATCTCTGTCCTATAGTTACGACATGCATATTCTTTAATCTGTATATCTTTAGAAATTTGGAAAAAAAATTCCCTTATCCCTACTAGTTCTACCATTTGAAGCTGGTCCCAGCGGTTTATCTTGAAGGGAACTTATTTAGATCCAAAGAAACACTTCCAAAGCACAACTGATTCAAAATGTTCAAAAATACAAGAGATATATCTTGGATATAGTGAATTTCTTTTTCATTTAACCAAAGCTGAAAACTACCGCTCCTTCTTCTGTCTTCTTGCATCTCCTTCAGGTTTACTGTTGATAGCAACCCTAAATGGTGCTGCACTTATCTTCTTGATGCGACTGATCCCTTGTTCATTGAGATTGGGAAAGCATTCATTGAAGAACAATTGAAAGGTCTACCTGTTCAAATCCCTGCACCTCTATTCTTTTGTATTGATTAATTATGAGGGTGTCATACGTCCCTTCACAGATCAAATATCAAAACTCTAACTTTATTGGTGTATGGAATCGTTTGTTTACTCAGAATACGGAAGGATCTCACATATATATAACTGGTAAGGCTATCTTCCATTGAACTCCATTCTTGTAAACATTTGGTCAATGAACTTTATTGCAGATTTCATATAAATTTTAATGAGGTATAGTGGATTTTGGTTAGTGCTGATATAAGACCAAAATAATTCATAATCTAAGTCCTGGTGGATAGAAAATGTTAACCCCTAGCTAGAAGAGTGAGATTTTGACCCTCATGCCCAATCTTCTTTCTTTTCTTTTTTGGTACTCTTTAATGCTCTTGATATCTGAGTTTTAATCTGCTGTAATGTATCACATTATGACCTCATCTACCGATCCCGTTGCAGTGATAATTTTGATGAGAATACTCCACCTATAGATGATCCTGAGTACATTTCTTCATTAGGAGCAGCAACCTTTAGGGGAATGCAAAGTGGTGACGATGAAGCTGTCTGGCTAATGCAGGTTAATGAACTAATATTTGTTCCGTTTTTGTTATAACTATGACGAATTGTTTTACTATAGCGACCATTTTTTTTTATCAATTTAGGGGTGGCTGTTTTCATATGATCCATTCTGGAGGCCCCCACAAATGAAGGTTAGATCTTTGAGACTTATCTTTCAGGATATGTACTTTTTCCCGTCTTTCTCAACATATATATGTGTATTTTACATGAAAGGCAGTGTTAATGCATCTGTATCTTAAACCAAAACTGATTAATATTATACTTTAGTTGACTATAAAACTCAATACATTGTTTAATCTATGAAATGTATAAGTTGCAATACACTTTTCATCTTCATAGTCTTGAGTTCTTACAGCACACCTGTACACAGAAGGCACAAAACCTTGTCTTTTTCTTGCTTGGTTATAGATTCTGTACAGTGTTTGACTGTTTGCCCTTACATTACATGATGATGACTTATATACTTGTTTCCACTTTCCAGGCACTTTTACATTCTGTACCTTTGGGGAGGCTGGTAGTCCTTGATCTGTTTGCTGAAGTAAAGCCCATATGGAGTATTTCGGAGCAGTTTTATGGGGTTCCTTATATCTGGTAAGTTACTTGTTCCGTTTCTAGATTACCTTTCTAGTTTAGAGTATAGGTGTGCTCTTGGCTACTTGTTAAATGATATCTATGGCTAGAAGGTTCTAATGGTAAAATTATTATTTTTTCATTATTGACAAATTTTTTTTCTCTGTTAAGAACATTCAGTAGGCCATTTGCATTGTACCTTACTAAAGTCATATAGGACACTAAAGTCAAAAATACACATTTTCTTGGCTAATGTGTTAGTTCTTACTACATTAGTGTCTTAAGAAGTTGAGTCCTTTTATTCCTTTCTATTCAGTATTTTTTGTTTAAGTTCCATATGTAATTCTCAGGTGCATGCTGCACAACTTTGCTGGAAATGTTGAGATGTATGGGGTTTTGGATGCAGTGGCATCTGGACCAGTTGAAGCTCGTATAAGTGAAAACTCAACAATGGCAAGTTTATCCTTTCTCCAATACATTAGCGACCTGTGATATTTGACCTTCAATTGGTTTATTTTATCCACTTTCTGTTTCTTTTCTCTTGTATTTTTTTTCTTTCTAATTTCAATATAATCATGTATACTACGTTAATTTATTGTCTGAAGGTTGGTGTTGGAATGTCAATGGAGGGGATAGAACAGAACCCCGTTGTTTATGATCTCATGTCCGAAATGGCATTTCAACACAAAAAAGTTGATGTCAAGGTAATATTCAATATTTCAGTTTCTGCACCGACGTCGAATGGCTCATCAGTCATCCCTCATGTAGTTCCCTTTTTATATGATATTGGGAAGATTAAAAGCAAGCTAATATGGTTACTCGTAATCATTGTTTCAGACATGGATTGATTTATATGCAGCAAGACGTTATGGGCAGACTGTTCCTTCAATTCAAGAAGCCTGGAATATACTTTATCACACAATATACAATTGCACTGATGGTTCCTATGTAATCTCCCTAATCCTTTGACTGAGCATTGGCAAACTTTCATATGCACGGTAGCAATTATTAGCACAAAGCATCAGAATTCTGTTTGAATCTATTGCCTTATCATACTTGTAACAGGACAAAAACAGGGACGTCATTGTGGCATTCCCCGATGTTGATCCTTATTATTTGTCAATGATGCATGAAAGACCTCACCACGACGGTAAACCAATATCAAGCCAAACAATTCAAAGCGAGCTAAGGGATACATTTGATCGACCTCATCTTTGGTATTCAACTTCTGAAGTAATACGAGCATTAGAACTTTTTATCACAGGTGGGGATAAACTTTCAGGAAGTAACACCTACAGGTATGCATGTGGGATCTAAGCACTTGAAAAACACATGCCTAACCTTCTTTGTTTTTCACGATTCTTAACTACTCTTTCTAACTGCTTAATCATGTTCCGTTCATCATATCAATAGGTATGATTTGGTTGACCTGACAAGACAGGCTTTGGCAAAATATGCAAACGAACTGTTCTTGAAGGCTATAGAAGCTTATCGATCGAACAACATCTATGGTGTGGTCGCCCACAGTCAGAAGTTTCTAGACCTCGTGGAAGATATGGACACATTGCTAGCATGCCATGACGGATTTCTTCTAGGACCTTGGTTAGAAAGTGCAAAGCAACTCGCTTCAGATGAAAAAGAGGAGAAGCAGGTTAGAACCCCTTTAAACCATCAGCCCCACTAAAACTTCAGAAGAAATGGAATTTCAATTGTGACAATAATCTTTATCCATTGCCACAGTATGAATGGAATGCAAGAACTCAAATAACTATGTGGTTCGACAACACCAAGGAAGAAGCAAGTCTACTCCGCGATTACGGTACCTTAAATATGCTCTCATTCATCTTAAGTTGCACCATTTACTGTTGAGATAAACTGAGTTATTGTGCATCTTGTTGGTCTGCTTCAGGAAACAAGTACTGGAGTGGGCTCCTGCGCGACTACTATGGGCCCCGAGCAGCAATATACTTCAAATATCTGATAAAAAGTGTGGAGCATGGAGATGGGTTTCAGCTGAATGGGTGGAGGAGTGAATGGATAAAACTTACAAACGATTGGCAGCAGAGTAGGAAAGTGTTCCCCGTAGAAAGCGTTGGAGATGCCTTAAACACATCCAAGCGGCTCTATGACAAGTACCTGCGAAATCCCCAAACATATGATCACTGAACTGATGTGAAATGTGTTGGTTGATTATAATCCTAATATGTTTATATTTCTCCGTCACTTTATGACATATGTACCCACCAAATTGAAGAGCTTGTTCGGACTATCAGAACTCCTTTTTTATCTTTATATAAATAGTTTTATTTTTAATTTAAAAAAACGATGTTGGGATTACAAAATTCCCCACCTTCAACTCCAAGTCAACAAGCAATACGGTAGAGTTAGTTATGTCAAAGACGGTAAGAAGCTGTAGAAAGGCTGAGAATAGTAAAATTAAATAAAAAAATTAACAGCAAAATAGTTTTGTATTTTAAAGTTGGTGTGAGGACCCATTTTCAATCTCAGTGGAAAGCATAGGACTTCAATTATCCGCAGCAAAAGAGAAGAGAAGCTCAACTCTGAAACAAACAAGCAGAAATGGCGATCCCAGTACCAAGAAGACAGCTCTTCATCGACGGCGAGTGGCGTCCACCCATCCTCAACAACCGTCTCCCTGTAGTCAACCCCGCCACCGAACAGACCATCGGTATATTGTACACACCCTATTTAGCTACATCTATCAATCTTTTCTATACCTGCTTGTCAGCTGATCGGTTTAGTTCATGATCCTGTATCGCTCTACCTCATTGTGGATCTAGGTTTTGTGATTCTCCGTGTTAGGTTTACTTGTAGTGGTTTGTCAGTGAAGCTTCTGCTACTGATCTGTTTTTTTTCCATTAAGATTGTTTTAATTTTACCAGATCAAAGAAAATATATATTGATTGAAGTAGAAATAGAGTCATTTTGCTTTCATATATTCTGCCCTTTTAACGCCCAAAATGGAATTAGGTTATGTTACTGGTTTGATTATGATTTTGTGTGAAATGGATTTTCTGAGTGGTTGTGTTTGTGTGAGGTCTAGCACAGCAGGAGTGTGATAAGTTGTTTTGTTGGTCCTCTAATAGTAAGGAATGAGTACGGTGTGACCCACCAAGAAAGAGAAGAAATGGATATGTTATCTGGCAGCTGAGACGTTTTGTTTCTAATATTCTGGATTGTGTTCAGGTGATATTCCTGCAGCTACTGCCGAAGATGTGGCACTTGCAGTTGATGCAGCTCGTAGGGCCTTCACCAGGAACAAAGGAAGAGACTGGGCCTATGCACCAGGGGCGGTTCGTGCCAAGTATCTACGGGCTATTGCTGCCAAGGTATCCAGTTTGCCTACTCTGCTCAATTTAGGACAACATTCTAGTATCTTTTTCTACTTTCCATCTCGTAGTATGTGCCCGTCCTATATTACGTATTTCAAGTCGATGTACTGTTCATTAAAAGTTTCCTTCATTTGTGTAATTAGTGGTTTAAGGGTTAATTCTGATTAAGAATTGAAGATCGGGTAATATGTAAACCCCATCGGCTGGTTTCTAATACTTCATGAAGGTATACTTTCAAAAATTCTATAGGTAACATAAAGGTATATTACAAACCAATATGTCTGTATTTTATTGAGTTATAGATCTGTCCATTCCTCTAAGCCATGTAGATTGGACATTTGTGTTGTGTTCTGGTATTAATATTTTTTATAAAATGAAAAATAGAATTGGCCCCTAGAGTTCACAGTGTATCTTATTTAGTTTATACAACAGTGACTCTGTTGTTGAGTGTTACAAATGTGAGTTTTTGCTGGACATTTATATTGAAAGATCTACTATTCTATGCAACAACTTGGTAGGATGAAAGCTTAATTCTTCGTCAGGCTTGTTAAGTAGTTATATAAATGAGTCATTCAGCTCATTATCCATATATTAAACGTATTAAGTTGCATTTACATTTGGTTGAATGCAGGTGACAGAGAAGAAGTCTGAACTAGCAAAACTTGAAGCAATGGATTGTGGAAAGCCTCTGGATGAAGCAGCATGGGACATAGTATGCCTGTGAATCTTACAGATTTTCTGTTTAATTATCATGGATTGTTTTTGAACATTTGGTGCTTTCACCCAGGATGATGTTGCCGGATGTTTTGAGTACTATGCAGACCTTGCTGAAGGCCTAGATTCAAAGAAAAAAATTCCAATTTCTCTTCCAATGGAGACATTTAGATCCCATGCTGTGAAGGAACCTTTAGGGGTAGTTGGGTTGATCACTCCATGGTATTTTCTATTCCTTTCTGTTAATCATTCGCTCATTTTCTAGATTTATTTGCTTGACGAAGATGAATGGATAACCTTATATCTGAACTCAAGTACTGTTTATCTTTTCTCTCTTCTCAATTGGATCCAACATTAAATAGACCATAGTTTCCCTTAAAAAAAATCTTATTCTGATAAAGATATTTATTTGCCCTTTTTTTACTTGGTTATGTTATTATACAGTTTGTTGGTCGCTAAATACCGAATATATGCTCTGTTATCATGTTTGCTTATCCTAATATGTACTCTGCTGATTATATACCTTGCATATGTTAGAAAATGTCAGGGCATGCTTATTCTTATATGGATGATATCTAAAGTGAAGCAGTGTCAGTTTTTGTTGCTCGGCTATGGTAGATTGATAAGTTGATGTTTTTTTTATCATATCGTTAGCATCTGAAATTCGGGTCCTGTCATCTGGATAGAATAAGATATTTCTTTAATTAGTCTATCACCTAAAGAGATGCTACACAATCCCCAGACCTACAATTGGTAGTAATTGTTCTTAATTGGGTTATTCATGCAATGTATGTGAATATGCTAGAGGAATTAGCTGGATGCTATCTTCATGTTTCTAGAGCTTTCTTCAAGCTCTCCTTCATACTCCAGTAAACTACTTTGAATTGATCTATCATGTAGACTATTGGCGGTTGAACTGAACCCGGGTAATTATATCATCTGCAGTCCATCTGTTATCCCTAGAATTGAAAGTTGTCTCTGGGCTGCAATTCATTTCGTAAGAGATGGACCTTTTATTCTAATTTAGACATCTTCATTTTCCATTCTAATTAGTATTCAAGTTATCTCTTGGCTGCTCTGTTACTTGATACTCAAATAGAGCTTGTGGCTAAATCATATATATAATTATGATGAAATAGAAGAGAACAGATATAATTCTTAGACAGTTCAATGTTTAAGTACAATAAGAGTATATGGAATTGACCTACACCAAAGTAGGAAAAGGATTAGGAATGAGAAACAAACTAAATTCCTAAGTTTATTAATTGGACTACTCTAACAAATTTTAATGCCTGGTGGTGATAATGATTTCCGATTTTGTGGACAGACAAATTTAATTTGTGTATGCAAAGATTCCAATAATTCATTGACTGATGAAATGCCCTTTTTGGTGAAGGAATTACCCAATGCTGATGGCTACATGGAAAGTAGCCCCTGCTCTGGCTGCTGGGTGTACTGCAATACTGAAACCGTCTGAATTGGCATCTGTGTATGCCCCTTTTTACTTGTACAATAGGATTTTTTTTGTCATCATGTTGTGTGCCTGTTCTCATCTCTGCAATTTCAGGACTTGTTTGGAACTGGCTGAAGTGTGTCGCGAGGTGGGTCTTCCCCCTGGAGTCCTTAATATTCTGACAGGATTGGGCCCAGAAGCTGGAGCTCCTTTGGCATCCCATCCCCATGTTGACAAGGTTTGGTTGTTTTCCACCAGCTTCACTGACAGTTCTATGAAGTTATCAAGACATCTGTGATTTAAGTGGTTACCATACCGTGTATGATGGCTCTTAACAGATAGCATTTACTGGAAGCACTGCAACAGGAAGCAAGATTATGTCAACTGCTGCCCAAATGGTCAAGGTATACTTCAGAAGTTTTGCTTATGATGCTTAAGCAACATCCGTGCTTGTGTTTTTTACATTATACAGAGTCTTCATCTTGTTATTTTCTCGCAGCCTGTTTCGTTGGAGCTTGGTGGGAAAAGCCCAATTGTTGTCTTTGAGGATGTTGACCTTGACAAAGGTTGAGGATTCTTGAATTTAATTCAGCTCTGTAGCTCCCATAATTTCACGCTTCCTCGAATTTATTTTGTTAAAATCAAATTGTATGGCAAGTTTTCTGGTGTCCGCTAGCTACCATATTAATAGGATAAGATAATTGTTTTTATGGATGCTGCTATAGATACTTATCTATTTATTCATTGTCTATTATCATTCAAATAGCTGCCGAGTGGACTGCCTTTGGTTGCTTTTGGACAAATGGTCAAATCTGCAGTGCAACATCTCGTCTTCTTGTGCATGTAAGTGCATGAAATGTGTCACCAGTCCTTGATAAATTTAATTTTGCTATTTTATGCTCTGCTATATCCATCAATATATGTAGCATTTTCTGAAATGATGTCAGTATAAATACTGAAGAGTTGCATTTGTGATGTGTATGTTTCAGGAAAAAATTGCAGCAGAATTTGTAGACAAGCTTGTGAAATGGTGCAAAAACATTAAAATTTCTGATCCACTGGAAGAAGGTTGTAGGCTTGGTCCTGTTGTTAGTGGAGGACAGGTAGTGTGATATTTCCATCTACTGCAGATCGTCTTCTTTCTCTTTCCTCTTATTCCAATGAGAAAGAAAGAAAAACATCCATTGCTTGTACCCTCTGTTTTCATATTGAGCCTGCACCCTTTTTCTTATACCATTAAAAAAGGTGTCAGCTCATATTTATGTGTAGTAATTATGGTAATTGTGGATGTTGATAACACTTGAAACTATCAAGGATTAAAAAAAACAATTTACTCTCTGGTTCAGTATGAGAAGATATTGAAGTTCATCTCAACAGCTAAGAGTGAAGGTGCAACTATCATGTCTGGTGGTGCACGTCCTAAGGTATAGTTATCGGTTTGTCAATCTTTTTCACCTTTTTTCTTCTAAATATGGCATGGAATTTTACTGGAATTACTATTTTCTTGTAAATGACAGCATCTGAACAAGGGATTTTTTGTTGAACCTACCATCATAACTGATGTAACTACATCCATGCAAATTTGGAGAGAGGAAGTTTTTGGACCTGTTTTATGTGTTAAAACATTTAGTACTGAAGACGAAGCAATTGAGTTAGCAAATGACAGCCAGTGAGTATTTAATTTAAGTACCGTGCACTCACACACATCCTTATTTGTTTTTTTCCATGTTATCCTTTTTTTCTTTTTCCCATTCAAGTTGCGCTTTTCCAGTTGAGTAAAAATATTATTAGTGGAAGAAGATTGTATTACATAAGAGAGCTATGTGTCTTTGGTAGTAGATGGCTTATGCTTGATGACATGTGCTTTGTTTCATTGTACATTAACAGTATAAAATGGTAAAGATACCTTCCACTATCACTAAAGCTTTTAGTTGAGTTGGTCTTCTACATGGTGTCATAGTATAAATGTAGGCCTTTGCACGGATCCATGTGTGAAGCGATAACTATCTTTGCACGTATATTATGTTATTGCCATTGAGACTTCCTACTGACTTGCTTGCTATGTTCTAGGCAAGTCTTGATTCTAGATTTTGTTGAGCTGGATAAATGTAGCTTCATCTATATTATCTATATACATTTAAATTTTAACATTTCAACAGTTATGGCCTAGCTGCTGCTGTGCTATCAAACGATCTAGAAAGGTGCGAACGCATGACACAGGTATATCGTCCCCTCCCAAATAATTAATTGTGGAAAAATATTAGTTGTCATCTAGTTCTGGAGATCTCAGTTGTCCCTATTATCTTGCTGTTCTACAGGCTTTTCAGGCAGGAATTGTGTGGGTCAACTGTTCTCAGCCTTGCTTCTGTCAAGCTCCATGGGGTGGGAACAAACGTAGTGGTTTTGGGCGCGAGTTAGGGGAATGGTATGGCCCTTATCTCAAGTTAGAAATGCTAAACTATACTGCTTATAAATTATGCTCAAGAGTACTTCTGGCCTTTATATTCAGGATGCAATCATAGTAGTCAACTATAGGGGGCTTCTATGAGTGATTTTTTCATCCACAATTTCACACAGATTGCATACAGATAATCTTAATTATGTCGACTTCTGAAAGTTCATAGATAAAAATGCAATAAAAAAACATCTTTCTAGAGAAAAAAACACTATATATCGAGCAATGACTTAATAGTTACTAGTTTGTCAAATTCATGTGCTTTTTTTAAAATCCAGTAGAGACATTTAGCGAGGTCAAATCATGCCAATTGAGTCTAAGAATGTACTGAAAAACAAAATCAGAAGGCAACAAAGTATATATAGCGTTATATTTTGTGGAATGTATTTTCGAAGTGAGGTCATATTATGAATTCTTTTCAAGATGCAAATCATGATCAAGTCCAATTCTATGATGTTCACTATTCGGTTTGTGAGAAAAGAGTAAACGTGTGGTGGAAATGCTTTAAATGCCACCATAAGAAACGAAGTAGGTTTTTTAAATTAACATTTCTACGCTTGGTTGAATGCACTGCATAAATAGATAATGTGATTATCTCTGTTATATATATGCATATATTCCTCAAATACATGTAAACTCAATGTGAACAAACTGCACATAAATGTTCCTACGTATTCATGTGCTTTGTTCAAAACCATTCATCCATGGTGCATTTAACTTCATTATTGTCGTAATATTGACAAGTGACATTGATGTAACTTTGCCATTCTTCAGGGGACTGGAAAACTACATGACAGTGAAGCAGGTGACCCAGTACATCTCTAAGGACCCCTGGGGATGGTACAAGGCTCCAGAATCAAAGCTGTGAGCATTTTGCTATATTGATCAGATGTGTAACCAATTCATAGTCTTACCAATAGGTGGTCAATGAGGTGAAAGTAATAAAGTGGAATAGAATATATAAAATGGCAGTATGTAAGGAGGGACTAGGAAATTGCAAATCAGATATTTTTATATTTGCAGTTTGGGATTGTAGTTATGGGAAATGAATTGAAGATGACACAAGTCTGACTATAATGCTTACTTGATATTCCTTTGTTACCATGTTGGGTTGTTCACATCATAGCATATGCTGATTTCTCTTCTTAGATAACACAAACATGAAAATAGATGGAATCAGTTTAAAGATGAACCTTTTGTTTTGAGTGATACACTATATCAATTTGGAAAATCAAATAGTTTATATACTATACTTTCAGATTAAATATGTTATTATTATATTTAAGTAATAAAATATTAAATTTTAATAGTTTCTGTACAATGATTTTTTTTCTAAAATAACTTTTCACTCATCTTGTTAGTAAGTCAGCTATATATGAAGTATCATTAGCATCTCTAACATTGATTAAATAATTTTAATTTCTTTTTTTTTGAAATGGATACGAGGAATTTG
>JAYMSV010000746.1:0-15246 GCA_036897745.1 Erodium moschatum | reverse complement strand
TAGTGGTGGTAATTTGAGTTCAGGGTCGAGGGAAGAGTCGGGGCAGTATGTGACACTAGCCCAAATGGAGGAGGAGGGTACCAGGTATTTTTTCACTCAAAATTTTAGAACAATTCTCCTTTGAATATGTTTTCCTTGGTTATTTGCATAATTACTGTGCTCAATTGCCTCCTTTTTTTTTGAAGAATTACTATTCTCGGTTGCCTGATTACAGGTAAAATCATGGTTTTGTTCGATTAATGGAACATTCAAGTTTGTTTTGGCTCCATTTGGATGGTTAGAAAATGTTATCTGAAATATTCTTGTTGGCACTTGATGATTATTGTTATATGTTACTTGGTAATTAAAATTTAGTTGTTCTATCTAGTGGAATGCATGGCCAAAGTTAGCATCAAAATAGAAGAATTTGTGGTAGGATAAAGGGTGAAGTTTAGCTTGATATTTCTTGCAATATTTATGTTTATAATAGTTTTTATCATCTTCTGGTGTCCCTTTTACCCTAAGTATCTTTGAGAATGAGATGGGCAATCTGTTTCATATTGATTTGTCACATACCATAGTGAACTGTAATCGTCAATTTAAGTTCTTCCTCTGCATCTATTTGTTTTCTTCTGCAAGCCAAGTTTGGTTAGTTAAACTGAATCAATTATGCCCACAAAGTAAAAGAAGACATTTTTATTATTTATGCAACTTTTTCTTTCTTCTTTTTGAATGAGTTTTGGTATCATGTATATGGGGGAAACCATTATCCTACAATCTTGTGTGTTTAGGCACTCTCTTTGGTTTACTTGCAAATTTAGAAAAGATCTCATATTATGTTGGATTTATCAGTTTTCTCATCATTTTGATGTCTATCTTCTCAGCAGTATTGCCAAGCATCTGGAATCTGCAAATACCATGTTTTCATTTATTTGGTGGATCATTGGCTTCTACTGGGTATCAGCAGGTGGCCAGCCTTTGGCACGGTCCTCCCCACAGCTTTACTGGTTTGTTCTGCCTCCTGACTTCAATAATTTGAAGATTGTAACCGGAACATTCTTTGCTATCCCATCTCACCATTTTGAATGTGTTCGGTGTGCAGGCTTTGTATAGTTTTCTTGGGTTTTGACGTGTTCTTTGTTGTCTTCTGCGTTGCCCTGGCATGTGTTATTGGTATTGCTGTCTGCTGCTGCCTTCCATGTATAATTGCAATATTATATGCTGTGGCAGACCAGGTAGCTCCTTTATCCCACTACATGGCATGTTATTATTAATCCATTTTTTAATGATGTCTTGAGATCTAATCATTATCATTGATGGTTTTACTACTGCATATTAGGATTGTTTATTCTTTGAGATATAAAAATGTTTCAAAAATTGAAACCTAAGAGCAAGGGCCAAGTAGAGTCATGTACCTTTCTGAGTTGTAAAAGAAAGATATGTATTTGTTGACAGTATTAGAAGTTGCAAAAATTAATTGGAACCTAACTTATGAGTCTCTAATCTCCTTATTTATTACATATTGTTGGTTCCTTTTTTTTATGCTTCTTCAACCTCATGTTCATCTTGACATCCCCTTATTCCAGCCTTTACCTCTCCTTAACTGGTTAATTGCTTCATAAGTGAACCCGTGTTGTAGATATGATATAGGAATTATCAAGACTGGACATGAGTGGAAACTAGTACAAGGGAAACTTCTATTGAGAAACTGGAGAAATATCTTACTGAGCTTATATGCTTGGTACAAATGGATGGTATCTCTAGGAATTTGAACATAGTTGGAGGAGAAAGACCATTGATTGATTCTTGGACAGTTATTATGTTCGTAGCTGAAGTGTAAAGGTAAATCAAGGGAATAGTTTCTGAGTTTAATTGTGAAAAACTGCAGCTAGAAACCACGTGATTCACATAGAATTCATAACGTGAAAGGATTCTTCGGGTGTGCAAGTAATGAAATATCGTGAAATGGAAAGTTGGGGTTGCATTTACCTTGTACAGGTTATTCGTGGGACACTAAGCAACTGAAATTCGTTAAATTTTGTATTGTGGCTAATCATTAAGGCATTACCCTAATGCACCCTTCATGCACAGACCCCCAAACTGCAAAGCTATATTTTGTGCTTTTATGTATATGTTTTTTCTGTTTACCATCAGTCAGCTTCTCAGGGAGCATACAAGTTAGTACAAAATGGTCAAAATTCCCAGTTGGCTGTTACAATGAACTTGTTGCTGATTCATTTTTTCAATCTCAAGTTTCTAGGCATACTTGCTTTATGACAAGTTTATGAAGACGAAAATTGATTTTTATTCAAATGGTTGAAGTGGCGTGATTCTGTAAATATATTGGTTTCCTCTTATAAATGTTTCTGCGAACTGTTCTAGTTCATGTACTGACATATTGCCTGCTGCATTCCTCTGTGACTAAAGCAGGAAGGAGCCTCCAAAGAAGACATTGAGCAGCTGTCTAAATTTAAATTCAGGCGGACAGGCGGTGAAGAGAAAGTTACAGACGATGCGCAAGCACCTGTTGGAGGAATAATGACTGAATGTTGCACAGATTCACCTATTGAACATGCTCTCTCCCAGGAGGATGCGGTACAGAATCACCTATTTTCTCAATTTAAATTCAGTAGTCTTGTGTACATGGAGAAACTGCATATACTTACTCAAAAGTAGAATAATGAAGTTGTATCCGTCTGTAATGATGCTCTTCATCAATTGTAGGAGTGTTGCATTTGCCTTTCTGCTTATGAGGATGGAGTGGAATTGAGGGAGCTGCCTTGTGGTCACCATTTCCACTGTACCTGTGTAGACAAGTGGCTGTATATCAACGCTACCTGCCCTCTATGCAAGTACAACATTTTGAAGAGCAGCAACAACCAAGAGGAAGTGTAGATGTTTATAGAACCTGCTACTCTGTGGCCTCTGCAGATACTGATCTTGCTTCGATGATGCACAGCTTTACAGACTCCGTACAAACATTCTCTATTGCTATGTTGTAGTGGTTTCTATTGTTGTTGTAGCAACATTTGCAGTGGTGATATCTTCGTTTTTGCCCCGCTTCCCCGAGAGCTTGTCTATATCCACATGTTGTCCGAAGCATCTCAGCTCTGCATCTCTCTCCAAACAAGCGTTTTGCTTTTGCCTCTTTCAACATTCTCTCAGTATTTTTTGCTATGGTTGTCGAAATAAATTCACGCATCATTCATTCTATTGCCTTGGTTCGCAATTTTCCCTTCTTATGCACTGCATTTATTATTTGACAGAATTGCTTAAATGTGTCCTTGTGAATTGGACACGGGTGGAAAATTGTCCATTGAAAAATGTATCTCATGATATACTTATTCAATAGAAAAATGACTGAACATTCTATTCAAGGGTATGGTCTTGAAAATTTAATGTGAGCGAAATAGTCCTTATATTGGAATATCAGTTTCGTCATTCTAGCTAAAAACTAACAAAAATCAGCACAGGCCCACATATGCTAATCCTACTTTAACTTAATCTGACCCACCACCCACATATGCTTCCAAACAAATGTACTCATCGGGATTTGAATCTGTGGTTCAAGTAGAGGTGAGACGTGAAGAGTGTTTCATCATCAGGCTAACCCACATGAAGAGTGACCCATTAACTCTGTCTTTATGGATTGTTCTAAAAAATATAATCCTTTTGTTAAAACAACCACGTTTAAATCTAAGCGGAATTGTCCATAAGACCTATAAAATAATGACAATTCTTTTTCTGTTTCAATTGATTCAGTTGATTTTCAATTTACTATTGTATTGTATTTGAACAAACGGCGGATCCAGACGATAATTTGTAGATGCACCATTTGCCTTCAATGACCATATCGGAAGGGAAGAAAAAGCCTTCAATGACAAAGATAGGATCTTTTATTATATATATTTTTTCATATGGCGACTAAAACAAGCGGTTAGACGAGAAAGACAGAAGGAAGAAACGAGATCCGACTTTATTGATTTCATTGGTTTAATCCGATTATCAAAATTAACAACCAGCACAACAGGATCTTCTTAAATCTCAATCATTTCCGTTGAAACAAAACGGAGGTGGTTCTGGTAATTTAACATAATGGCATTTTTGTCTTTTCACGGAAGTAGTTCACTTCATATCAGATAATCTTTCATTAACGAATCAACCTTAAGGGTATATCGGAGAGATCGAGTGTAATAACTCTATTTTGCCCCTGTACAGCCGGGTTGAGTAAAACGACGGAGCAGACTCGTCCGCAGAGAAACCCATAATCGTAATTTAGAGAGGTTAGCGAGGGTGAAACAGGAAAAGAGATTTTCTGCCGAGTTTGCCTCTTTACTCACGACTTTTCGCGCTTTTCCCTACTTTCTTCTTCTGCTACTATGTCATGATGAGAGGCACAACAGCCGAAGATTCCATTTCTCCAATATTCAATTTCGTTCCTCTCCGGCGCCTCTTACTTGTCTCCAGCTTGCCTTCCGGCGACCTCGTCTCGTCTCCGTCGATTCCTTCGCAATCTCCTTGAAGCTCCAAGTCTTTTTCGCTACTCTTCTTCGATTATGGAGGAGCCTCCCCTACTGCAGCTGTACCGCCGCGATCGCCGCAAGCTCTTCCAGTTCCTCGTATCGTCTGGTTGCATCAAGCAGCTCCAGACTCCGTCCGGTCACGCCGCCGTGGTCTCGCCCGCGGATTTTGACTGTTTCTGCGCCGATTATGTTATTGAATGCATCAAATCCGGTGAGTATGTTCTCATTTTCGCTCCTGTTTGGATGGTGGGAAAATTTGAGTTGCAATTTTTGAGGACGGCTCTGCACAATCGACCTGTATGACTCGAGTCGGAGAGTCTTTCAAATTTTTGTTTATTTGTTCTTAGTTTTTGTTGCGATGGTGGTTGGAGATTGAAACTGTTATGATACTGGTTTGTGCTTGTCAGGTGGTGGAGTGGTAGATGTTTCTGAAGCTAGAAAGAAATTCCAGAATGAATCAGCTTTTCCAGCAATGGTAATGTGTAATATTTCCACGTTTCCAATTAGCAGCAGTGCAAGTTTCCCTTTTCACGGACGTCATTGATTTTTGCAATTCCTAGAGAACTTGATAAATTGGTCTCTCTTGTTTGCTTGCATGTCCAGGTTAATGAATTTCAATAACAATTTGAATAATGCCTAAAACTAATTGAATTATTAAGTACTCCAGGTAACTGTTCATCTGTTCTCAACTTAGTATCATTTACCTTTATTGCAGGTTCATTCTGAATCAGGGGATTCATATTTTCTTGTTACTGATCCAGATTCAGCTGGATCTCCTCCTCACCGTGCTCCTCCTCCTATTTATATGGACCGGACAGCCGAGAATGCGTCATGCTCGTCTCGTCAGCAAGATCCTTCTATTATTATGAATGCGCCAACATATAAAGAGGCAACATCTATGGTGGATGTGGAGAATTTGGAAATAGGATTGCCCAGCCTAAAGACAGGTATCTGTTAAACTTAACCTTGTACATTCATATGCTGAAATTTATTTTGAAGCAAAATGGTCTATAGACATATGTATACAGCTCATGCATGTCATTTATTATTTCATCCCCTTGCTCATTTTTATTTTCAGTCATTGAGTAAACTGATACATAGCTTTAGTACTTTTGAAGGATTGTCGGATGATGATTTACGGGGTGCAGCGTATGAAGTACTGCTTGCATCCATGTTCTTTGCTGGGTAATATCCCTCCCTGTTTGAATTCAGATATTGACTGAGTTATATTATCTACTGAACCTTCTCAATCTTCTGATTAATCTGGACTTAGTGTCTCTTTTCATGTCTCATTGTTTTGCTTGTTCTCTCTATGCTTTGACAGGGTTGAAATAAACACAATACCAGATAGAAGGAAAGAAAAGAATTTTAAGTTTTTATCAAGATTAAAAAGTAAAAAAGATAGCATACATATCCAGCAATCTCATTCTCTTGGAAGACATTCAGAGCTCATCAGAACCATCCGCACTCAGATGCAGGCAAGCCACTATTTTTATTTATTTAGTTAGTTCATTTATATTTTGGATATTTTAAATAAATTTCAATTGAAATCCATCATAAGCTCCTATAAATTTGGATTTCACAGTATTTAGATTCAGTTAATGAGAGAAGCTGATTCATAGAGAATGCATGTTTGTTTTGTTTCTTGGTATAGTTTCTTCATGTTGCTCGGTTGTTCCACCAGAATAACTGAGCAACATGAAGCTTTAAGTGGAGAATAGATCCTGAAATGGTTCCCTAAGTTATAGTATGACGCATGTAGCGTTCACTTGTAGTTCAAGCAAATGACACTTCTACATCAGAATTTAGTTGTTTCCATGTAGGATTTTTTTTAGTCAAACTTCGATTTAAGAGGTTTGGCTGCACCAACATTCTGATTTTTTTCTCACCCAATTGTTCTGTAACTTCCACTGGTATTCAGCATTTTGTTTCTGGCAATGTTACCAATGGATGAGCTAAATAGAGAGAGAGCCTCTGTTTACTTTAGCTGGTAACCGCTGTTCAATAAATTGTTTTTTTGTTGTTGCTAGATTTCAGAAGCAATGGATGCCTGCATTAGGCAAGGGTTGGTGCAGTTAGCAGCAGCAAGCAGAGTGAATGGACAGATTGATGTTCCTCAACTCTCATTGGGGTTACTGATTGGCATTTCCAAGTCTGATTTCTTTAGTGAAAAGGCTTATAAGCAATGGAAAAGTAGACAGGTAATGATCAAATTGGATATCCATATGTTTAGTTTTTTTTAATCACAAGTCTTTCCACTATAAAACACGATAAACTAATTCAGCATGCTGTATAGTTGGACATAAAGACCTTGTGTTCTTGTTGTCTTTCATGAATGATCCAGGTATTGCAGTCGGGTGTCAGCACAGTAAATATAACTTACTCTGGATAAGTTTTAATAATCTTAATATAAGGCAAAGGCAGTAGTGTAATGAACACCTGGGGCACTCTATTTAGGCTGGGCTTTGGAGTTTGATTATTGGTTTATTTATTAAATTTATAACAAGTCAGTTGAGTGATTGGAAGTGTTTGGATGGTCCTGGTATAAAATTTAGGCTGCAAACACGATTATCTTTGACCTCCTGGCATTGCAGACCGATTAATCAAGTACTCAGGCCCAAGCTGTGTATCTTTCGAATTATCCTTTGCTGTCAGGGCTGGTTGATTTAATGCCTGACAGAGAAGTTCTTAACATATGTTTGAGAATAGTTCTGCTGACAAGTTATTCCAACTGCACGATATGAGATAGAGATGTTTAAGTAGTTTATTCAAGTCAGAATTATGATGTGGGACTATAGTGATACTACTGCTTATAATAATCGTCGCAGGCAAATATCATAGAGGAACTCCTCTGTTTTTCTGCCGATCCTGCAACAACCGAAGAGGTAGCAGTGAGAAGTTCCCTTTCAAAGATCCTAGATGTCAAGGTATGTTGCAAATAACCTGACTATCCTTTTGAACATATAATCTTCAAATTCCTAAATTTTCGCTGCAATCTAATATACATACACTTGATTGTTGTAGGAATGGGATGTTATATCGTCTTCAAGACGTGAAGAGGTTGTATCAGCCATCAGACAGATTGCTACGAAGTTGTCCTCACTGCCTGGACAATTTGGTATAAAAAATGAAACCTATTATTGGACTGCTGGTTATCACTTGAATGTTAGACTATATCAGAAATTACTTTTTGGCCTGTTTGACATTCTCGATGAGGGCCAGCTCATATCGGTATGTGTTTTTTTTGTTCAGTTTTCAGGTAAGCGATGTATGTTAGATGTTCTGGTAGTCCGTGTCTTGCTCAGTTTTGTTATGTCCAAACTTTACAGGAAGCTGATGAAGTTCTATTGCTTATCACATTGACCTGGTCTACATTAGGCATCACTCAGAAAATGCATAATGCAATATATGGATGGGTTCTGTTTCAACAGGTATATTTCATTAAGCAATGTTCATTCATATGCTCTTTTTCTATATGTCATTCTACTGAAATTCTTCTATCATTTATTTTTTTTTCTTTTTAACGAACGGGTTGGATCCTTATATGATGGACAGAATAGCACATCTCTTCATTTGTTGCCGTTTAGGGCCTTCATCAAGGGGGATTGTAGGAGTAGATGCGGAGACAAATCTTAGGGAATCTATTGTAGGGTGAATAAGGGCTCCGCGGCTGCTGCCCAGCCTGAGTTTTCCAAACTAGCTTGTATAGGCTAGTGAGACTAGTTGGAGGAACATAATTGTGGTTTAATTTGGCTGGGTTAACTTGATTTTGGTATTTCTAGATGTCAAAAACTCCAGAGAAGGGAAGAAAAGTTTAAGAGACATATAATGCAAATTTGTGTGCAATATAACTATGTGATTGCTATAAAGTTTAAATCACATGCCTTTTTCTTGGATTGAAATGAAAAAAATGATTTATTTGGCATCCATTGCTTACCAACCACGCCTTCATTAACCAAAGAATGATTAAGCTATATCAAGTGGCCCGTATAATATAATCTCCTGCTATTTTTATATCTGAATTGGTTTTCCTATTGAAGTTTATTGAGACAGATCAGGCCACACTACTGGAACACGCATTTCTCGAGTTGCAAAAGGTTTTATTTGATGAAAATGAACAAGGGATGGAGGGGCAATATATGAAAAGCCTAGTGTGCTCAAGGAAGTGCAAGGGAAGTGAAATTCAGTTACGCTTGGTGCAGGCTATTTTCTTTTCTATAAGCGTCTGGTGTGATGCTAGACTACAAGACTATCATCTGCATTTTAGTCAGGTTATTTGCTGCCTCCAGTAATTTTATATACTGTCTTATTATCCCAAATTAAGTGATAGCCAAAATGTTCCAGTAAAAAAAGTGATAGCCAAAATGTTCCAGTAAAAAAAGAGATATTTCCAGAATTTTCAACAGAATTGCCTTTACTCGATTACTCCTTCCAGTGTATATTTAATGGTTGCACTGTTCTGTATATTTACCTCTTTCAAGTAGCCCTGTCTTATTTTCCTATTATTTTTTCAGAAGCCAAGTAACTTCAGGAGAGTGCTGAACTTGTTATCAGCAGTTGGGGTTCTCACCTCTGATGATTCTGGAGAAATTAAGGTTAGTTATGGATAATTGTAAGTCATGCATAAGCTTCTTAAGTGATTAATGGAGCTATCTTCCTTCCATGATGAAATCTACCTTTAATTTGTTTGATATAGACTTGTTTAAATTTGAATTTTTATAATAGTCAGTTTCATGTGTTTTATTTATTTAGTGGAGAAGTGTCATCCAGCTACCCCCAACTTTTACTCAGAATCACTTAACTACCCCCGCCCCCCAATTCTTAAATGACTTTTGAGAACTTCCCCAACTCTAACTTAGTCTTACTATGATAGTTAAAAGACTCAAATGCCACCGTAAGTAAGAATTATGTTTTTTGTTGTTAAAGTCTTAATATTAAACATCAAAGTATACTTAACACAATGTGATATATTGGAACTTGGTATAAAAGCATATTTGATATTAGTTATGAAGTGGCGACATATGTGGTGTTAGAATTTGGGTTAAACATATTATAGATTGATTCAACTTTAAATTTTTGTGGCATACTCTTAAAGGTTGTGATATTGGAACTTGTACATGGCATTTTCCTAAACTGTACTCTTTTAAATGATCATATTGATCAACCTAATAGTTTGATTATTAGTTGGATCTTTTATCTTTGCAGCATATGATTCTCGGTTTGGATATTTCATTTGGGTCTTTTAACTATCATTGTCAGATTAAAGTAGAGTTGGGGGAGCTTTTTTTAGAGTTGGGGGTAGCTAGATGATGTTTCCCCTTATTTATTTTAATTGATTGTGCATGGTTCTCAACTTCACATTATTAAGTTGGAGCAAGTAAATTTTCTATTATATCTCTTAGAAAACATTTTTAAATGGTTTGGAGATTCAGCACTGATGATTCATGATTTTGATTATAACACGGAGTTGGGTATATTTAACGAGGATACTAAAAATAAGAAAACCCATACTAAATTGAATGTGTTTAGAAGCTAGTTTTTCTTTCTTTTGTGAAAGCCTTATTGCTTAATCTTGGTGGAGCATCTTGTACTACAAGAGTTTAACAGTTTGACATTTATATTTGTCATCTGATCTGACTGTCTGACCATGTGTTCGATTGCTGATTCGGGATGTTTTGGCCTAACTTTGCAGCTCCGGGGAATCTTCTTTACTTGTTTGTGTTGTGAGTCCTAAGGGAAAAGGCATAATATTCTTTATTTGCTTCACTTATCTTTGTAGCTCGTGAACTATTAAAACTAACCGAACTTTTGGACTGAGGATCTAGGGTATCTTAATTAGGAGGGAGGAATTGTACTTGGATTGAAATGGTTTTAGGTCAAAACTAATAATTCGTTTTTGTTGTTAGATCTATGTATCCTATTGCTATTAACAAGTACTATTCTCATTATATATTCATCAGTTTTCATCTTTGAATAACTCTTCATGAATGCAGTTAACTAAATTGAATATTCTGGATGATCATTCAACCAAAAAATTCAAATTATACGTGGAGAAGTCTGTCGAAGCTGCATGCAGGCGGGTGAGTCACACTTATAGTTCACCTCTTACATTACTGTTTTACCTGCCTGTTTTGTCTTATTATATGTACTTGATATATCCTATTTCTAGGTGGCAGATACCATGGACCTGGAATCTAAACTAGCAAAGACACATCCTTTGGCTCTGCTTGCAAATGAACTAAAATCGGTTGCCAAGAGAGAGTTTGATCTGTTTCGCCCAGTTCTAGATCAGTGGTGTCCTGAATCTGGGATGATTTCAGCTAAATTATTGCATCGGTTCTACGGAGAAAGACTGGTCTGTATCATTTACGTTTTTTTTGTCTCACTCCAATCGCTGTATCCTTATTGGTCTGTTGTGCAATTATTTTTGTGGATGGGAATTTGCAGAAACCATACATGGATGGAGTTTCATGTCTTTCTGAAGATGTTAGATCTGTGTTTCCAGCTGCCTATATGTTGGATCATGAACTGACTGAACTTCATGCTTCTGCTCTTGAGGAATATAAAAATAGTTCATGTCATCTTTTTAACCAAGGTCTTGACCATTACCAGGTTAGTCATTGATGATTTGGTGTTGCATGTTTTTTAATTGAAACTGTTAAACATATTTAGATCAGTATATTTTGGCTGCTTTCTAATTTTACATTAAGAACTCCTCAGGAACTGATGTAAATCTAGGTGGTCGTATCATGTCTGACAGTGATGGGGGATGGAGACCATCTGTTCTCCATACTTACTGATACAATGATACCATGCTTGCATAGGAGGATGGGTTTCAAATGTTTCTTAAACTAAGGGAATCCTTTTAGCTTTTAACATAATATTTGTTGGGTAATCATTTCCGGACTAGATTTAAGAAATGGTATGCTCTGAGTTTAGACCTAAAAACCGTAAAAGTTGGTAGTGGGCCAGTGGTGCTGTTATGTATTCTAAATTGTAGAATGATACTCTATTTTCTTGGGATATTTAATTATTAATAACACGTTAACAATTGAGTTATCATTTTTTCTTCTCTTTTTGTGCAGATTGAAGAAGTCTGCAGACCAATTATTCTCGAGTGGGTGATTGCTCAGCACAAACGTATCTTGGAATGGACTGGTCGCACATTTGATCTGGAGGTTTGTGGTGTATCAGTTAGCTGATGTTATTTTAAAGTGCTTAGTATTTTATGAGGAAAATATCGGTGGGAAAGGGAATTTGAATTTCATAAATACAGACATCTGACATTACAAACTTTTTTGCATTACAAATATTGATTGACATGACATGGCGGGATAGAGTTATTTTTTGTATATAACTATGTGAGCACATGCAGAGTTGGGAGCCTTTATCATCTCAGCAAAGACAAGCAGTGTCAATTATTGAAGTATTTAGGATTATAGAGGAGGTATATCTTCTATTGCTGAGCACATTATTTATATTTTTTTCCTGGTTACATATTTTGCTTGATATCTTTGCAAAACAATGCTCCAGATACTCTTGCTTCATAGCATTTTCTCAACTGAGCTCCTTCTGAAAGTTTTCAATTGCTTTTGGAGTTATCACTCTTCTTGTTTCTGTGATTATTTTTATTTTAACAGTAACAGTTGAGTAGGAGAATACCTTACATCTCATTTCAGTTGTATCTATATTTTTTTCTCCATATTTTATGCTTTGCATATTTATTTAGATACATTCTTAATAGCATCTCGTTTTCCTGTTCCGTTTCATAATTTTTTATGTCAAACTTTACTTGCAGACTGTAGATCAATTATTTGGCTTGAATCTCCCTTTGGATACCACACATTTACAAGCTCTACTATCTATAGTTTTCCACAGCCTGGACGTGTATTTGCAGAAATTGCTCAGCCATTTAGGTATGCTTTGTTCATGTTACCAGCTAGCATATTACGATGGGGTATTACATCTTTTGACATGTTGAGTCTGACCTAATAAAAAGTAGATTTGATAGACGCTGGGATATTAAGATGTGCATGTGTGTTTCTGACTGTCAGGTTTAGTTTTTCTTATGGCCTGTTAATTTTCTTCTTCGTTCATATCTTCGAGATGAATTTAACAAGTGTTAATATTGAAAAAGTTCATGTACTTCCAAATTATTTTTAAATAATGTGCCTTTTTGACCAAACTGCTAAGATATTTTCTTTAATGTTGCAGTCGAGAAGACTCATCTATATCCACTGACTCCTCCTCTAACTCGTTATAAGGAGGAGGCAGTAATTCCAATTGTCAAAAAGAAGTTGCTAGAGGGAATGATTTTGGACGACAATGTGAAAAATAAGTTAAATGAAATGACAGCATCCAAAATCTGCATCAGATTAAACACTCTTCAAGTAAGTTTGTTGGTCGCATGCTCTCTTTTGCTGATTTTTTAGGTTGAAGTATGTCTCTAAAAATTGTTAGTTTTAATTTTTCCATATAACTTTTCATCACTTTAACCAAGTATACAAAGCTATAATTATATTAAATGGAATAAATACTAGAATATCATTGCACAATGGTTGTAAATCTCACGAGAATATGATGAGCTGCGGAATATAACAGCTCTGGACTGTTCCAGAAACGAATAGATATCAATAATGGCATTTCCCTTTCATTATGTTTAATTATAGCTTGGAAGGATAGTGCTTCCATCAATTCGTGTCTTAAATCATAATTTGTGATTGGACAGTAGTCTTGTGTGCTTCTCGATTCCTGTTTCGTTATGAATTGAATTTTCAGGTAAAAATTTATTAGTTATGTTTTTAATTGGATAGTGTATGTTTTTAATTTGCTATGTGAAAGGTAAAGTTCTTGAAAAAGTTTTTTCATCTGTTCCTAGTCTGCTTGGCCCATGTTTTCATTGAACAGTGGACATGTTTGTATCTTTTTGACGATTTGTTTTTTCTATTAAACACTTTTTCTTTCTTTTTTCCTCATTTCCAATAAATTTGACTGGCATTCTAAATCAACTCAGTGTCATATTTCCTTTTTGTAATTAATGCAGTATATTCTGAAACAAATTGTCACACTGGAGGGTAGCATAAGGAAACATTGGGAACTTGTCCGACCTTCTGGTAGTCAAAGACATGGTAAGCTTTATGTGTTGGTTGTGAATGGGAAACCTGAAACTTAACCATTTACTTTATTCTGTGTATTTTCTATGAGGACTGATTTCAAAATTTCACTTATATTAATTATTTTGATTTTCTAAAATGATACTCAACTGCCTAAAAGGTTATTACATCAGTCTTACTGATCATCTTTACAAAATCAGCTAAAGAAGAGCCTCTTGGATCTCGAGAGAGGGATTCACTAACCCACTGTGAAGCAGAGAATGAGCTATTTCTGACTACCTTCAACACTATCAGAGATACAGCGACAGATGCTATCAGCAGACTTAGTGACATTATTGGTGGGTTAATGAACAACTTCATTTGTATTGCAATTCATATTTAGGAATTATATTTTTCTCAATTTACCAATCCTCTTTGTAGGAGCAAGAATTGTGTTTATGGATCTGAGAGACACATTACTGTTCGGTCTATACCGTTGTAGTGTTGAAGGTGCTCGATTGGATGGCATTCTTCCACATGTTGATGCTGTAAGATACTAAACTGGATTTCCTCCTTTACATCATGCATGTATGAGGACTTTATACAACATTTTAGTTATGTAACTTTGTCTCGGTGTGTATATATGTGTTTCCGTTGATTATTGTTGCTACTGCTTTACTGGTATTATTCTTGATATGGTATAAGATGTTTATATGTTTGGTGTTATTAAGCTAAAACTTCATGTAGGTCCTCAACCAGATATGTGGTTTAATTGATGATACCCTCAGAGACCGTGTAGTTTTAAGCATCTGCCGAGCATCAATGGTTCGCTCCCTTCCTCAAAGTTTTATGTTATGGCCCATTTATATATGGCTTTAGCTTTAGTATGCCTTATTGTTTCAGGAAGCCTTTGTCCGTATAATGCTTGATGGAGGCCCATCTCGTGCATTTTCAGACTCGGATATTGTAATGGTGGAAGACGACCTCAATGCGTTGAAGGTTCGTGTTGTACGCCAATTGTCAAAATATAACTTTGGGTTACGCCTCATAATTTGATTCTTATGCTTCATATAAATTACTAAGAATTCCATATCAGGACTAGAATGTGTTAACACAAGGAAAAGATATAAGATACTAGAATAGAAGATAAATCATATGATTGAGGACATGACCAACAATGCTCACTCAACACTCACACTAATGTGTTGTTTAAATTACGGAAGAGAATACTTACTCTTGTGAGGATATGATGATTTGAGGGTGTAAAATATATTCTGGAACACCATATTTTCTAGATGAGAAATTCATAATTGTTCAGTCAAAATGATTTTTGATGCACCAAGTAATTGTTGAAATAATTAATTTTAGGCTGCTTTTGGATAAATATCTATGGGACTCGCTCCTTCCCTTGTGGGTAAATAAGGGAAGATGCTAAGTTGTTTTAGGGATAATGGTAGAAATATACCACGTGCTTTGATTTATTTGCAGGTTGTTACTGTCATATTCATTTTGTAGCAGATTGTTATCCTGTATTTTTTTAGTTGCACCGTTTGTTAAAATCTATTATAACTAACAGAAGAGCCACTTAAAGCAGCATGTGACACACATGTGACCTGTCGAATTTTCAAAAGGGTTAGCTGTCAAAACCTACC
>JAYMSV010000745.1:0-15250 GCA_036897745.1 Erodium moschatum | reverse complement strand
TCGTGTTTCATTTTCTTTTTCAGGTTCATGACTTGTTCATTCTTGGGACGTCTCTAGCTTGGGAGCTGGAGCAGCGTCAGGGTTATTTTGTTTTAGCGTAGTGACGTACTGGTTGTTTACATTAAACTACTTATTCGGATTTCGGGCATTGACCCTATTACTTATGAGATTTATTGAGTTTTGCTTATTTGCTTTAATTACTTTTAAATCGATTATTCTACTGTTTATCAAAGTCGCGTCTCATTTCCGGGTTGATCGGATTTGGGGCGTGACACATCCCATTCCCAATTGTGGAGGTTCTAGATGTAGATGACAACAAATTCAAGTACGTTTTTACTGGTTGGCTCCTCTCTACCAAGCCTACAACTGTACTACACTATGCTGTTAGATTATGTGGTTCATACACAAGGCGGAAAACAAAATTTATATTATAATCCTAATTTCCAATCTCATGCATCATTCGAACAACTAATCTATAACTGTATATAAATAAGATTACATCTTTGTATAGCAATTAAACCGCTTCATTGGAGATTATGGGACTTTCAATCTAATAGATAATTTCAGGGCACCCTCTTGTAGTTCTCCCTCTAATGGCATCCACACGAGCAAAGTAACCCCACAACTATGAAGCTTGCTAGAGCTTTGTAACAAATTCTCTCGAATTCTCCCCTCATGTTGGCCAAATATTGATAACACAATGCCTGTGATTTTCAGCCAAGGGGGCTTATATTTATAGGTTTTTGATTTCTCAAATCAACACATTTTATAATTATGTTAACTTGGAAAAAGAGGAATCCGTAAAGGAGTCTTATTTCCCTTTTCTAGTCCAACTAAGCTTTTTTCTTTCCTTCTTGTAGCTAAAATAAAAGACCAAATATATGTATTTAATAGGGTTAGCCGAAATTCCCCTAATACCTTATTGGGGTTTTCGGCCAAGCCCTAAATATATATTTTAATGCTTTATCTCATTTAAATAAATACCATGCAAGATATATAATTAAATAAAAATAAAATAAATTATTTAGTGATTAAGTAATTAAAAAATGAGATAATTATATCAAATATAATCACTCTCATTTATTTAAGTTGAACCTCTAAGGTACAATTCGTTGTGGACTTTACTCTATTGTGTGTGACCCTTTAGGTTCACATGACGTTGGTAGTGAACCCGAAATCTACATTTCATTCACAAGTTATGGATAACTCCTAGCAAGGTTCATAACCACCTAAGTCATATGAAGTTTGACATTTCTCTTTTTAGAACCTATTATCATAAGTATCCTTATCCTTTTTTGTCTTGTGATATCATGACTGAACACAAGACATAACCATGAATAAGTAATTATGTTATGTCTTTCGTTTCTTGATCCCGAGTTCAGATTGTAAGTGACGACTCTTTTTTCATATGCATGACCATGCTTCATTTTACAATCTTTCACTCATCAAGAGGCTCAATGATATGTGACTTATGTTAATAACATAATTGCCAAAATCCCATTGACAATCACCCAAACTCGTCAAATGCATGTATCCATATCTGAGCACAACCTTTATAGCAATCTTGTCAGGAGTAGCGTTTGATTGTGTCCAGACACGAATACACTTATATAGGACATATGGTGATTTCAAGGTTATAGGACTAAGATATACTTTGGTAGACGAGAGATACTCATGCCCTTGTTCTATGGAATATTCTCAAGGTGGTCATCCAATATTAGTTAGCATCGTAGTATATCCTAGAAAGACGCTCTTATCTGCCTTGTCTGTTAGTTTATCCGAAATTAATCGTTTCACATAAAATTCACATCCCTAAATCGTTAGAAAAATCAATTGGAACTTTTCCCACTCCAAATGTCATATGGTGTCTTTTCTACGGCCTTTGTAGGAACTCTTTTCAAGATGAATGTGACGGTTTCTAGACCTTAACCCCAAAACGAGATTGTGAGATCGGTCTTACTCATCATAGATCGAACCATATCTAATAAGGTTTGATTTCTCTTCTCAGACACATCATTCCATTGAGTTGTTTCGGGTGGAGTGAGTTGAGTAACGATCCCACAATATCCTTGATAAGTTGAGAAATTTTGGAACAACCATTTTTATTACGATCAAATTGTAATGTTTGATGGTTTGGCCAAGTTTGATTAAACAAATATCTGAGTTTTATGCTCATGGGTCCATATACATCTGGATGTAGGGGTCCATTGAGTTTTAGTTTGATCACCACACTTAAGAAAGTGATATGACTAATTATCTTATAAGCAAGTTCAATATTCCTCATTTGATTCAAAATCAACTGAGATTCAAAAATTCCTTAAGAGTTTTGAAATATCTTGTTTATGTGTCAAAAATTTGTTTTGGTATCTTGTGTTATAAAGGTTTCTCCTTGTTAAGATT
Organism: Erodium moschatum; assembly: GCA_036897745.1. NCBI lineage: Eukaryota > Viridiplantae > Streptophyta > Magnoliopsida > Geraniales > Geraniaceae > Erodium > Erodium moschatum. The sequence goes on along the minus strand of JAYMSV010000745.1, from coordinate 12,850 downwards.
CGTTTTTACTTGTATGGAGACTTGAACAATTTACTATGATAAAAACAAATTTATAATTCATAATAATCCAAAGGTAACTATCATATAAAACTAGGTACATAGTAACCATTTATTTAAATGCTTCCAAAACAAGTATACTAGGTAGAACTAATTTTCTTCTACGAGTAAGGATTCAATCCCATTGTCACCCTTGGATCATAGGTTAACTTCTCCTTGCTCCAATACTCTTCTACTCTTCGGTCCCTACACAGTTATGTTAGTGTGAGATTTGGATTCGTTATCTAATATCAAATATCCAAAACTAGACGCATTGACTATAACATTTATACCAGATGAGGGAGTATTATTTTCTTTGTGGTTCTTTATCTCATCTAGGTACTCTTGCAATTCCTTTTCCGATGACCAATTTAATTGCAATGGAAACAAACAGCCTCCTTTTGGGGTTGTTTAGGCTTTTGCTTCAAGGCGAGTTTCTTATAGTCCATAGAAGATTTGGCCTTCATTTTCTTGAATTCTTTCCCTTTCTTAACCATCATCACTTCTTCAGTCTTACTTAGGATATTATTCTCGACCGTTTGAAGCATCCCGTGCAACTCCGAGACGGTCTTTTCCATATTGTGCATGTTGTAGTTCAAAATGAACCCAACATACTCATTTGCTAAAGACTGGATAATGATGTGTATGGCCAACTCAGGCTCAACATTGGGACCTAGTCCTCTAATATATTCTAAATATCCCTTCGTTTTTAAAACATGTGGGCCCACAGAACTAACAGGTTACATTATGTAGGACATGAAGTTCTTAATTCTGTTATACCTTTTGGCCTTTGCCTTCTCTTGGAACATTTACTTGGGTTGACATATCATGTCATATGCATCATTCCCATCCATCAACTTTTTAAGGTCGGGATCCAGGCATCCTAGCCTACTGCACTCAATGCATATCATGTCATATGTGTTTCATAAAGAAGGCGGAAAACTATAATTGTAGCACAATCCTAATTCCCTCTTGTAGTTCGCCCTCTAACGGTATCCACACTAGCAAAGTAACCTCCTAACTATGACGCTTGCTAGAGCTTTGGAATAAATCCTCTCTTATTCTCTCATTATGGTGGCCGAAAATTTCTAGCAAATGCTTGTGATTTTCGGCCAAGGGGAGTAATATTTATAGGCTTTTGATTTCCAAAAATAACCTCTTTTTGGAATTAGGAAAACTTGGAAAATAAGGGAAAAGTTAAAATAGTCTTATTTTCCTTTTCTAGACAAACTATGTTTTTCCTTTCCTTCTGCTAGAAAAAAAAGACCAAATATATATATTTAATAGGGTTGGTCGAAAATCCCCTAATACCTTATTGGGGTTTTCAGCCAATCCCATAAATATATATATTTTAATGCTTTATTTCATTTACATAAATATCATGCAAGATATATAATTAAATGCAGAAAACAACATTATTTAGTGAACAAATAATTAAATAAATCGGCTAATTATATCGTATTGAATCACTCTCATTTATTTAAGTCGAACCTCTAAGGTCCAATTCGTCGTAGGCTTTACTCTATAGTGTGTGACCCTTTAGGTTCACATGACGTTGGCAGTGAGGCTGAAAATCTACACTTCGTTCTCAAGTTATGGGTAACTCCCAGCAAGGTCCATAACCGCCCAAGTCATTTTGAAGTTTGACATTTCACTTGTTATAACCTATTACCATAAGTATCCTTATCCTTTGTCGTTTTGTGATATGATGACCAAACATAAGGCATAGAGGCATCATCCTTGTTTTATGTTTTGTCTTCCATTTCTTGACCCCGAGTTCAGATTGTAAGTGACAACTCTTTGTTCACTCCCATGGTCATGCTTCATTTTGCAATCTTTCACTCATCAAGGGGCCCAATGATATCTAACTAATGTTAATAACATAAGTGACAAAATCTCATTCACAATCACCCATACTCATCATATGTATCCATATCTGATCACAAACTTTATTACCATCTTGTCAGGAGTGTTGGAATAGGTTTCCTTGATATTCTCATTAATTGTGTGTGTATAAATACAGTACTGATCATGTTTAAATACATGATAATGATCAACAATACAAATTACAAACTAGAGATATATCTTATCTAACAAGGAGTAGCATTTGATTGTGTCAAGACATGAATCCAAACGTATAAGACATACTTTGGTAGATGAGAGATACTCATGTCCTTGTTCTATGGAGTATTTTCAAGGTGGCTCATTTAATGTTAATGCTCATTAACATATGTTATGTTAATGAGCATTAACATTGGGACATGGCGCCCTGATACTTTACAAAGAGTAGTATATTCACATTGTTAACATTTCATCACATGATAATGAAAACACTTTACATTTTTATTAATCAGAAATAACTTTGTATTAAAGACCGTGGCTTGTCCAAAGGTCCAAACCCAACATGTGCAATGTCATGGAGGATGCCTGGAAGTCCCTCGGCCTAGTGGTGAATCCCATCGGAGATGGTATTATCGACTTCTTTGTCCCATCGCATGTAACACTCGCCAATATCCGTGAGATGGTGCCTTAGTCCTTCAACTAGTTGCCACGGAATGGAGGACACAGATGCTGACATGGAGACCAAAACTACGTCGTTTCAGCTAGACTTTGGAAGCACATGGAAAACCGCCATACGAATCTCATTGTGTGGGAACATGGTCCCCCGGGGGTGGGTCGTACAACGAAGATGCTTTCTGAAATTTATCTCATGGGGATCTTCATCTAGCCATCAAGTAGAAGGAGGTGGGCAACAAACCGAAGGAAGAAAAATAAGAAGGCGATCTATGGTAAACAAGAGGGACTCCTCTCCCTTCAATTAGAGTACATATTTTTATCTTCATCATGTTCATCTCACTTCTTATACTACATGTTGATACTTTCATACATGTTATTGTGTGATGAAAACTCTCCAACATAAACCCTATCTTAGATTCAACAAGCACAACAATATGAGCATTCAATATATAGAAATCAAAACTCGCCACAATTGGTCGTTTCTTCTGTGGGCGTCTTTGTCGGTTGCACAGTGAAGGAAAAATGCACGGAACCGGTGCGGAGCTGTTGAGGCATGGGGTAGGAGTTAGGTGTGGGCTTGGAGATTTTGGATGTGAAATTTAGAGAGAGGAGGAAGAAAAGTGGAGGAGAGGAAATAAGTATGGCAGCGAGGTTTTGAGGAGGAAGAGTTGGAGGATGAAGGAGTGTTGGAAGAGATGAAGATTTTCGGGGAAGATGAAGACGACGTATGGTTGTGAGGGAGAATAATACGGTTTGGAGAGATGTAGAGGGATAAGGTGGAATAGGCTTCGGGCTTCGGGCTTTGGGCTCCAGACCGACCTAACTGTAGAAAACCGGTGCTTTTCACGGTGCCGGGACTCTGTCCGTCCTGGTTGTATCTACAGGCCAGTGAACTCAATCGGGTCCCAACAACGATTCATCACCAAGTTAGCTGTTTTGTCCTGGTGCTTTCCATGAAACCAGGACTCTGTCCGGGTTAGTGCCCGGTACGGCTTCAGTTTGAGGTCCGGCTCAAAACATCGATTTTCCTACATTCCCCTGCTAACTTTGGCTCCCATGCATCCAAATGCATCGAATCAAAGCAAGAAAAAAAATTAACATCGATTACCCTCGTGTTGTCTCCCGAGAAGCACCTTTGTTTAACATCATTGGCTTGACTAAGAGGCGGCTTCCGCCACCAACTTCCTAATGCTGTAGCTGCTCCAGATAAATGCATTCCTTAGGACCAAATACACCACCTAAGTAGTGCTTCACCCGATGTCCATTCACAAAAATTTAAGCCATTTTTTCCATCCGAGAGCTCTACTGCCCCCTTAGAATGGACTCGAGTCACTTTATAAGGAACGTTCCAATTTGAAACGAACTTACCGATGAAGATCTTTAATCGAGAGTTATAGAGAAGGACCATGTCTCCTTCCTTAAACTCTTAGTTAACAATCCTTTTATCGTGGGCAATCTTGACTCGCTCCTTGTATATCTCAGTTCTGAAGTAAGCTAGGGACCTAAACTCGTCTAATTCATTAATCTACAATAGCCTTTTCTTATCGCAATTATTAGGAACAAATTTTAAGAATTTAATAGCCCAATATGCTCTATGCTCTAATTCCACCAGCAAGTGACATGATTTCCCACACATTAGCTGGTAGGGAGGCATTCTATTGAGGGTTTTAAATGTTGTTCTATATGCCTAGAATGCATCGTCCAACTTTTGTGACCAATTTTTCCTAGACACATCCACAGACTTTTCTAGAGTACTTTTCATCTCTCTATTTGTAACCTCCACCCGCCTACTAGTTTGGTGATGGTAGGGAATAGCTAAACGATGGCGAACCGCATAATGATTTAAGAGTTTCTAAAATTGTTTATTTCAAAAATGTTTGATCCCATCGCTTACTATCGCGCTAGGTGTGCCAAACCGGGAAATATGTTTTTTTTCGAGAAGGCAGATACCGGCTTAGCGTCATTAGTGGAAAAAGCTACTGCCTCAACCCCATTTGACACATAATCCATTGCCACTAAAATATGTTCCATACCATTAGACCGTGGAAAAGGACCCATAAAGTAAATGTTCCAAACCTCAAACAACTCTACCTCAATACAGATTTTCATGGCATCTCCCGCTTCCTCGAAATATTTCCAGTTGTTTCACATATGTCACATTCCTTAGCAAACCTGGCAGCATCATGAAATAAAGAAGGCTGATAAAAACCTGTTTGTAGTACCTTTTGTGATGTCCTTGACGGTCCGAAATGTCCTCCTACTTCTCCCCCATGACAATGATGCAGAACCTCTTTAACTTCGCTCTCGGGTATACACCTTCTCACCATTTGATGTGCACAAAGTTTAAACAGAAAATGGTCATCCCAAAAGTAACTTTTCACATCATGCATGAATTTTTTCTTCAAGTAGGATGTCTGCCGCGGTGGAAGAACACTAATTACCAAGTAGTTTGCGAAGCATGCAAACCATGGGAACACTTATATGCTCAACTCGATACAGGTTTTCGTCCGGGAATTTCTCTTTTCTTAGTGTACTTAGTTCTTCAAATGGATTCTCTATCCTGGACAAGTGATCTTCAATTACATTCACTAATCCCTTTTTGTCTCGAATCTCCAAATCAAATTCATAGAGTAGTAGAATCCACCTCAGAAGTCTAGGCTTTGCATCCTTTTTTTCTAAATAAGCACTTGAGAGCTTACGGTCAGTGTACACAACAACCTTCGAGAAGACAAGATAAGGATGAAATTTATAACAAGCAAATACAACATCAAGCACTCCTTTCTCAGTAGTAGCATGATTCATTAGAGCTTCATTAATAATTCTACTAGCATAGTATATAGTATGGAAATTTTTGTCTTTCCTTTGTCCTAATACTGCCCATATCGCTATATCACTATCATTACACACCAATTCAAAAGGTAGGGACCAATCAGGACATATCATCACTGGTGCATTTAATAACTTATCTTTCAACGATACGAAACTTATTAAGCGTGAATCATCACATCAAAAGGAACATCTTTTTCTATAAAATTGCATAATGGTTAGAAAATCCAAGAAAAACCCTTTATAAATCGTCTATGGAACCCTGCATGTCCTAAAAAACTCCTAATACCTTTTATGTTATTAGGTGGAGGTAATTTACATATTACATCCATTTTGGCCTTATCTACCTCAATCCCCTCAGAGGAGATTTTGAGGCCTGAAACAATTTCTTAAATTTTGCGGCCTGAAACAATTTCTTGTTGTACCATAAGATGGAATTTTCCCAATTCAAAACAAGGTTTGTTTCTTTACATCTAGTCAATACTTTATGTAGATTATTTAAGCATGTATCAAACTAACAACCAAACATAGAAAAAATCATTCATAAATACTTCCAAGTAAGCACCAATCATATCATAAAATGTAGTTGCCATGCATCTTTGAAAGGTAGCAGGTGCGTTACATAAACCAAAAGTCATTCTTCTATAAGCAAATGTTCCACAAGGGAAAGTTAAGGTTGTTTTCTCTTGATCCCTGGGAGCTCTGGCTATTTGGTTGTACCCGTTATATCCATCTAGAAAGACATAACAGTCATGACCAGCTAGTTTTTGTAACACTTGATCAATAAAGGGTAATGGGAAATGGTATTTTTAGGTAATATCATTTAACTTTCTAGTCTAGTATCCACCCCGTGACGGTTCTAGTGGGAATTAATTGATTCTTATCATTTGTCACTACCGTCATCCCCATTTCTTAGGTACACATTGAATAGAACTAAGCCACGCACTATCTGGTACAAAATAGATAATACATGCGTCCAATAACTTTATTATTTCTTTCTTTACTACCACTTGCATTAATGGATTTGGCCACCTTTGTGGTTGCATGGTTGGTTTGTAGTTCTCCTGCATGAAAACTTTGTGCATGCACATTGAACGGCTAATCCATATAATGTCAGCTATTGTCCATCCGAAGGCATCAAATTTACACTAGCTCCTAAATCACATAAAGCCTTAGAAAAAGAAATGGACACCATCTCACATGTTAAAGTAAAATACCTGGGTACTTCAACTTTGGGGGCAATTTACTATGTAAGATAGCATAACACTCGTCACTTAAATTTACCCTTTTATTCACATTTAACTTTATTTTTTAGCTATGATGTCCTTTATAGATTTAGCATAAACATGTATACTTTTAATTGCATCTAGAAAATGAATATTGTTTTTTGATAAGCTCGAAGAAATTTATTCAAAATAATCCGATTTTAAGGCGGAAAAGGAAAAGCAAACACAAGGATTCCAAGTGAACTCTATAAAAGAGCTAAAAGGACTAAGCCCGAAAATAATAAAAGTAACCATAGGCCAGTTAACGGTTTCTCGAAGGACCCGACCAGGCGTCTCACCCGAACCAATGAACAGTACCTCAAGGTGATTAGGGTGGATCCTCTGGTCCCAGAAGGACTAAGTAATTTGTGCCCCTCCGCTCAAAAAGTAGATCGGCCCCAAAAATACCCCCCGGATGAGTACTCATCGGACCTAGGTTAGAAGAGGCGAAGCCTAGCCTGACCAACGAATAGAAACTCATCGGACCTGCAAGACCAAAAAAAGTCAACATGGTCTCAAGCCCGAAGTACGTCTCCTCCTAGTGCAGAGACACCACCCAGGGCTTCTACTCCAACCTGAAAAGGTTGAGCCTGACCTCAAGGAACCGACCTGCCACTAAATGCCATAAGAATGACTCAACACTTTTCCAAAAACTACATCATCACTCTACATGACCAAGTTTAAGACCACTGCATTCCTTAAAAGCCAATTGTTCCAAATTGTGATGTAGCAAATATATACCCAGGCCTTCCACCAATGATGTGGGCCCAAACCTCTCCGGTGAATCAAAACATCACCCAAAGATCGAAGCATTACCCATACGAAACCCCATATCTCCAAAACCCAACCCCACAACCACCAAGATACCGGACAATAAAGCAAGAGATGCTCTGTAGTCTCCATCTCCTTTACACAATTGGTAGAACATCTGGTTTAGGGTCACATGCAGACCTCGCTTTTCAAGGAAATCCGAGGTAGGTAAAGCACCCTAAACTGCCAACCATACCAGAACAAAATGTTTAGGAGGTATTCCTGTAACCCACAAAACTGAGGTCCAAGGGTCCACAATCATAGACTCCTCTTCCATTAGAAAATAATAAACTTTAACCACCAAAAAACCCGTTGAGTTTTTCAATCATAACAGAGAATCATCAAGATCCGGGGACAGGATGTGAGAGTTCAGAGCCGAAGAAAAGCTAACAACGGCTTCTCTCTCCCAGTCCCAAACCAAACTACGATACTCAACCGCCCATCCAAGCCCATCCCAGAAATATGCAACTCGACCCTCTTTTCAAATTACCAAGGAGAAGGCAACCGGAAAGCGGAGACGCAAAAGCGCATTACAAGTCCATACATCATCCCAAAAGGAAATCATGTCTTCCTTCCCCATAACCCAGGTCAAGCCCTGATTGCCAAACATCCTACAAAAGAGAGGGTCACAAGATAAATCAAGAATATGTTTGAACATATAACAGTTACCGACCTTATCCAAACTGGAATGATTTGTGGTGGCAAAACGCCACCACCATTTATCAACCAGATCAACATTCATTTCCTCCAATCTTGTATGCCCCAAACCACCCAAGCACTTTGGCCTACACACAACTGCCCACTTCACTTTATGTATGACCCTTTCATCCCCCTGCTTGAGTGAGATACTTGGCATGCCATAGGGCAAAGCCGTCCTGTACCTACTAACGATCGGATACAAAGTAGATAATCTCTTAGGACACGAGCCTAAAGAGAATCCAAAATATTCATAGGCAGAACACCAATACCATATCCTAAAACATCACCCACCTCCTCTGGTGAAAAAGAGTAAAAATCGACAAGACAACTTTGGACTTCAGGAAATTTACCTTGAGACAAGAAACGGATTCGAAGTCCTCAAAAGCCGGTTTCAAGGAGCCTAACTCAGCAATGGTTCCTTGAAAGAAAAGCAGAGTATCATCCACGAACTACAAATTAGATATAGAAAATCCAGAACGACCAATCTCAACAACCCGAAAGTGACCATCTTCCATTCCGACGTCCAAACACTGATGCAATCCCTCAACTGCAATAAGAAAGAGGAAAGGGTACAAAGGGCACCCTTTTCGAATACCATTCAACATCTCAGAATCCCTATTAGGGACTTCATTGACCAAGACAGAAAGATGGGCCCGGAAACAACTAAGCAACCCGCGCCTCCACCTCCTACCAGTGTTCATTTGTATTAGAACCTCCTCCAAGTAATTCCATTGAACAAGATCAAAAGTCTTCTAGAAATCAAGTTTAAGAAGGACAACCTCTTTCTTGGAATGCTTAATATCATGTATTACCTCAAAGGCTATTAAACCCCCATCAACCAACTGTCTACCCGCCACGAAGCCACTTTGATTATCATTTAGCAAGTCAGCTATAACCCCTTTTAGCCTGATAGCCATCACCTTGGCCAAGAGCTTTTACGGGCTCGAGATTAGACCAAGAGGTCTGAAGTCATTGAAATTGTCCGTTTGATAATGTTTAGGGATCAAAGTTAAAAAAGTAGATTTCAATCCTTTCCCGAAAGATTCAAACCAGTAAAACTCAACAAAGAAAGATTTCACATCACCCTTAACAATATCCCAAGGAACTTTAAAAATTTTGAACGTAAACCCATTAGGTCCAGGAGACTTATCCCCTCCACATAAACAAAGATCAAATTCTATCTCCTCAATAAAAAAGGGCCTTCAATTAGAACAGGGGTCAAAGTCTTGAAAGGTAGCAGAGGAAGGGGCACTCGATCAATAACCGAGTTGCGAAATCTCACTTGTGGCTGGCAGCACAATCTTTAATTTCACCAGGATCTGTGATCATTCCCTGAGATACGCGAACCTTAGATAGACTGTTTCTGTTGGTTCGAAAGTTATCTAGAAAAAGGAATATTGATCTCAAGAGTTTTAAACATACTCAAGAATTTAGCATATTTTTCATCCTATTTAGATTTCTTTGCAACAATGGGACATGGGAGAAGTGGAGTCCGGGTTTCTGAATCAACCACGAGCTCCCTTACCTTTTTACCTATGACGTGTCCTCCCCCAGCTACCTTTGTTAAGCCTTCTTGCCCTTCCTCTTGAATTTTCTCTGTAGATATTTCTTCTAGTAGCTCTTTATAAACTTCCTTATTTATTTCCACCACCTTGTCACTCCTTGTAGTTAATGCATGTGTACTTTCTATAGGATTTTTTCGGTGTCACTAGGTAGAGATCCGGGAGCACTGGAGTTTATGGTTGTGGCTACCCGTCCCTACTGAGTCAGCATTGCTCTTACAGTATAAGCTATCTATGCTTGTTGCTTGAGATTCTTCATTATTTGCTTGTCCTTTTCCTCCTACTATTGCATTAATCTTAAAATTATATCCACAGATGAAGGATTACCTTGATTTTGCTGAGGTTGAGGGTTTCTTTGTTGTTGGCCCTGATTATGAGATTCTTGATTAAATCCGGGAGGTGTTGAATTTTGACTTCATTGATTTTTCTCACCTCCCCATGCGAAGTTAGGGTGATCTTTCCAACCCTCGTTGTAAGTGTTGGAGTAGGGGTCATACCTCCTCCCTTTTTTGTTGTTACTCACCCAGTTAGCACTTTCAGCATTGGATCCTTATAGCTCCGAAATGCTATCCAGTGGATTAGGTTGTTGCGGTTGTTCCTTTATGCATTCAATCATCATCCTCATTACCTTTAACTTCTCCATGACTTATGCCATCTCTCTTGATAAGTTGGCTAAGTTAACTACAACACTTGCAGGTCCTCTATCAGAGTGCCAATCATTGTTGGACATGATGGTTTCTAAGATCTCTTGGCATTCCTTAAGTGTATGCTTGGTGAATGAGCCATTGGATGAGATATTAAGCTCTACTTGACCGGATTTATTCAGGCGAAGGTAGAATGTTGGCAACTACAACCGCAATTCATGTCCATGATAAGGACAATTCCTCATTAGTCCCTGAAATATTTCCCATGCTTTAGGCAGTCACTTGAAATTGGATTGGGAAAAATTCTAGATCTTGGCTCTGAACTCTTTAGTCTACCTCGATAAGAATAATTTGGCCAAAAATCTATGCGCCAGATCGTCCCATGTTGTAATAATATGGTGAGCCAGGTTTGAGATCTAGTCGAAGGCTTCATCCATTAAGGAGAATGGGAATACCTTAGTCTGACTGCGTCATCTGAGACTTAATTGTACTTGAAAGAAGAGCAAATGGAAAGAAATTTGGTTAGATGTAATGCATGATCTGTAGATACGGTTCCACTGAAGGCAGATTGTTGGAATAGGTTGATCATAGAGGTTTTAATCTCGAAGTGGTGAGCTGTTACTATTGGTTCTTGAATGATCTGAGGCAGCTTACTGGTCTGAGGTGTACCATAATCACACAGGAACCTTGGTGGCCTCTCAACAGATATAGGATCCTGCTAGACTTTCTTCTTCAAGGTTATGATATTCAACTTTCTTGCTTTCCTATATCAATATCACTAAGTAAATCACTTGGAGAGGATTGAGATCTAGTGAGCATAAAGTAACCTAACCAACATGGAGATGACGAGAACAAAATAGAAAATAAAAATTATAAAAAGATATATAGAAACAAACGTAACAAACCTATATAGAAAAGGCTGGCTCAATTGTTCTCCGGAAACGACGCCATTACCTTGATGCCCCACGGCTTCGTAACAAAGGAGTTGAGTCCAGATTATCGAACCCAAAGGAGAACAAGACAAACAATTTCTATTTGAAGTCGTTATTAAGTTGTTTTTCAAAAAGATGGTTTTGGTTTTGGTTTTGTAATGTGTAAAGTAAACAAGTAATTAAGAGACAAGGAAAGTAAATTGGAGATTAAAAAGAGTTTTGAATCAGATAAAAAGTAATCCAGGGTATGGGTTCATAGATACCGTTTCATAATATTGAACACAATGTCACGTTTGCTAAATTAGGGGCAACAAATTACCTCTGATCTAATTCTAACTTCGTCGACAGTTTAGGAACCTAATGGAATCTAACCAACTCTTTTCCCCCTCTTTTCCCTATTTCAATCTGATGCAATGACTAGCTAGTGAACCACCAGTTCCGTTGGACTTGTGCTCCATTTCTTTTCAGCTCTATACCCTAATATCCATCAAAAATACCGAAAACCCATAAAATAGAAGAGATTCAGACCAAAACGGGGATAAAAGTTCATCAAATAGTGATTAAATGTGACCCTTTTGGTGCTAATATACGCCAACATCAGTTGTACTAGATTCCACAGAAAAAAAACGCCCTTCTTTTCTCTCTAGAAATTGATGGAGTCCTTAGGGTGTTCTTAGGAAAACGGAGCGCCGCAACCTCCATTATCCCGCAACTGAGCAAGGGAACCCATCCCACCTCTCTCCTCGTCGGCTTCCCTTACCCTCGTCTCTCCTTCATCCTCCGGATCCATTCTTCGGGCCGAATCAGTGGTGGAATCCAACCTATTTCTCTTGTTATCCTGTTAGTGTTTGGGTCTCTCCATGATAGGATGTTCGCGGTCCCGCTCACCGGGGGAGACGATGAAGAGGTCATTTGGTTCCCGTGCGGGCTGTCTCGGCTATGGACGATGCCCGATATAATTTTATCCTTGCCGGTCAAATCATATTTAAGAAACGTTTTAGTCCATAAGCGTTTTGCGGGCTCTTGGCGCCAAACTTGGATTATCAGGGTTCAGTGGTGCACTCGTTCACCGACAAGATATTAATTTTCTTCTTCCCCTCCATGGAGATGACGGTGCAACCGAAAGCGTTGGTGTACGAGAACCGAAATTGCATTGGATCTCGTCCCATATGCAAAATCTCATAGGGACATCATTGGGAGCGAAGGTTCCAATGGGGGGACCGACCTTGTCGTTGGGGTTCGGAGGAGTTTTGTGGTTGAGGGAAGATATTTCACGTCACGAAGCCACTCATGTGTCAAGTCCAGTTGAGATTTAATGGGTATCCAGACCCTTTCATTACGAGAACCTGTAGTACTTCTTCATATAGTGTGGCCGTGTGGATCATACCAACCATGGTTACATGGCGCTCATGTCGGGGATAGATCGCAACATTATCCGTTATGTACTCTCCATCAATACCCAACCGGGGTTACGTGTGGAAGCTTTTCTCCGGACAAGCTAGGATGCGAGGTCGGCGCCATTCTCGAGGAGGCCATCCTGGATGCACGACCAGAGGCTC
>JAYMSV010000744.1:0-15257 GCA_036897745.1 Erodium moschatum | reverse complement strand
AGCTTGAAGGGTTGTTTTGAATCAATCTCCAGGTAAGCTTTTGTTTTGAGCAATGGATTATGAAAGTTTTTTGGAGTGTTCGATGGCCATGTTCATGGTGTGGTATTGCCGAGGTGTGGGTTCGAACAATAACCGTCAGGAGCTAAAGGCTTCTCAACCGAACATCCGCACGAACCGATTGAAGAAGGTCTTGGAGCACTACAATCAATGTATTTGGGATCCGGGTCGATACAATCTGTTTTTGCATTTCATGTTTCTGTTCTTATGTTTCAGTTTAGTTGTTTAGGTTGTTGGTTTCGACCACCCACATCTCGGTCTATGATGCAAAATAGACGTTTATATGAGTCCAATAGCACCGACAAACCTACGGGGTCTCGGACATACCAGATTATGTTCATCGATTGGTATTATGAATAAAAGACCTATATCTACGCGTTTCAAAAAAATACTAATCCTTACATGACCCGAATTAAGACATGCTCCCTAAAATTACGCTGCAGCAAGGATGAGGATATAATCAGACAGGGGCCGAAGTGCAAAAACCCAAGAGTAGAGGGACGAGAAAAGAAACCGAGTCGTGGTAGGAAGCTTGCAGGAAGCTCGCAAGCCACAGGTCATATTTGTTCGTTCGTGTCGTTGTGGGACACTCTGAATCGTGATCAATCCCGCCTTCGTGTTTCGCGTGTCTCTTCCCTCACAAAGAGATAGATAGCTCCTTCTAGAGAGAGAGAGAGAGAGAGAGAAGGAGAGAGAGAGCTATGGGGTGCTGTCCTCCGATGGATCTCTTCCGGTCGGAGCAGATGCAACTGGTGCAGCTCATCGTTCCGATCGAATCGGCTCACCGCACCGTCGCCTACCTCGGCGACATCGGCCTCCTCCAGTTCAAAGATGTTCGTAGTACACTCTTTACTCTCTCTCGTTTTCGATTCGCTGAACTCGTTCGTTCCTGTTTCTGCTGTGTTTGTTCTGTGGTTCGGATTTTGAGTTTTGGTAGCCGGATTGGTGTTTTGCTTGCTTGATTGAGGCTGCGATTGGAGTGTGGAATTGTTAGGAACGAGTTCCTGTTCTGCGTGCTTCGAATTTTGAGTTTTAGTAGCGGGATTGGTGTTTTGCTTGCTTGATTGAGACTGCGATTGGAGTGTGGAATTGTTAGGAACGAGTTCGTGTTGTGCTGTACTTGTTCTGTGCTTCGAATTTTGAGTTTTAGTTGCGGGATTGGTGTTTTGCTTGCTTGATTGAGACTGCGATTGGAGTGTGGAATTGTTAGGAACTCATTCATGTTGTGCTATACTTGTTCTGTGCTTCGAATTTTGAGTTCTAGTTGCGGGATTGGTGTTTTGCTTGCTCAATTGAGATTGCGATTCGAATGTGGAATTGCCAGGAACGAGTTGCTGTTCTGCTATAGTGGTTCCGTGCTTCGTATTTTGAGTTTTAGTTGCTGAATTGGTGTTTTGCTTGTTCAATTGAGATCGAGGTTCAAATGTGAAATTGTCAGGACTTTGTTCTGTACTGGACTCGTTCTTGTTCTGTGCTTTGGTATTTGATTTTAAGTTGCGGAATGAGTGCTTTGCTTGCTCAATTGAGATTGCAATTCGAATGTGAAATTGGCAGGACTTTGGTCTGTACTGAACTCGTTCTTGTTCTGCTATCCTTGTTCCGTGCTCCGAATTTTGATTTTAAGTTGCGGAATTAGTGTTTTGCTTGCTTGATTGCGATTGCGATTGGAATGTGAAATTGTCTGGACTTTGGTCTGTGCTGAACGCGTTCCTGTTCTGGTATACTTGTTTGGTGCTTTCAATTTTGATTTTGAAGTTGGGGGATTAGTGTTTTGCTTGCTCAATTGAGATTGTGATTCCAATGTAGAATTGCCAGGACTTTGGTCTGTAGATTTTATCTTGTGTTTTGAGATTGGATATTCGATTTGGCTTATACCTTGTTTCATGGATCTTTTTTCCCTTTCAGCTCAATTCAGACAAGAGCCCGTTCCAGAGGACTTATGCAGCACAGGTGCGTTTGTTTATTTATTTTTATCTAAGGAGGCCTAATTTTATCAGACACAACAAAAATTGGAGAAAGTTAGGAAGTGTTTGGTTATAGTTTGTTTCGGCTAGAAGGATATCGAAATTTTAATCTCATTAGGACATTGAAGATGGCATACTTTGTGAACTCATCTTTCTTAATGATCAGAGTTACTTATCTTTTCAGTTTGCTTGCTTTTGGGTTAGCTTCAGAAATAATAATAATAATAATAATAATAATAATAGAATTCAATATGGGGACAGTGACAATTAGTGCCTCATTGCAAGATGATGGGACATTTGTTGTTATCATAGTTTGATGGTCATTATAATTATTTGTTGGTTTAATGTACTTTTGAAGATTAAAAAAATGGGAGAGATGGCACGGAAATTGAGGTTTTTCAAGGAGCAAATGTCAAAGGCTGGAATGTCTCCTTCAGCAAAGTTTTCTACTGAAGATCATATCGATGTGGATGACTTGGAGGTATACTAGAATAATGCTAATTATTTGGATAGAAGTACATTTTCCATAGGAAGTGCTTAATTTCTTGTCATGCATCTTTGTAGGTCAAACTTGGAGAACTCGAGGCAGAGCTGATTGAAATGAATGCAAATGGTGAAAAACTGGAACGCTCTTATAATGAGCTATTGGAATACAAGCTGGTTCTGCAGAAGGTATGAATATTTTTGTATATATTCCATACTAGTGGCACCATTGGTAGAAACTATATATACCTAGAGACAAGCCTGACGAGGTAATATTAATTTTGTTGGAAAGTTATGCTATAAATGCTTTAAGATGTTACCCTTCTATCCTGGAAAGTTGCAAATTTTTGAATGAGCCACAGAGAGGGAACAAAATCTCTACAACATAGAGAAATCAAAAGGATTGCAACCTTGGTGTTTTCTTAAACCTGTGATTACAATTAATGGATATCTTTTTGGGCTGTAAGCTGTTTTAAAAAATGACTGGGCAAGAGTATAAATATCCACAAATCCATGTTTCACATCTGTAGCAGTACCTCAATTGACTACACAACCTAACAAACAGACAACCATCTGGAGATGGTACTTACTTGTCTGACTTTCTGCATCACAGTTCCATTTGTGCTATATATTTGATATCATTGAATTTTAGGCTCTGTAAGTCTATATGATGGGAGTAGTGGACATGAAAATGCTGGGTGGTTTTGTGGTATGGTTAAGAATAAAGTTGTTTGTCAATATTTAAGTGAAGTAGCTTCAAGTGAAGATAAATGGCTGAAACCTGATTAAGATGGTCTGAACATGTGTGCTATTAGGAAAGGGGTGGTTAGGTTAGGAGCAGGCCTGATGCGGAATAAGTAGTAAGAAAAGATTTCATTATATGGCTTAATGGAGGAGATGGCATATTAGATTTGAGAAGTGGTGGAGGATTCAAGTAGAAGTACCCAATGTGTACATTCAGTTTGTGTAGTCAACCACAAGGTTTAGAAATGGCTTGGTGGTGGTTGTTGTCAGCAAAGATAAGTTTGATACTGCCCATATGTGTATATTCGTATATGTTCAACTTATTGGTAAGATTCAAACCCTACCCTGCCCACATAAATCAAAACAAGTGATTGGCATGCCTCAGGATTTGTTTCTTAATCATATCTTTGCCGACAGTGTTTTATAGTTTTACGAATAATAATGTTGAGTTTCACATGCTGTTGTCCTTCTCCAGGCTGGTGAGTTTTTTCGCGCAGCGCAGAGCAGTGCTGCTGCTCAGCAGAGAGAACTCGAATTGAACAGTACTGGCGAAGGATCCATAGAGACCCCTCTGTTGGAACAAGTACAAACTTCAACTGCTTCTTGATATCTTCAATAAGAAATAGACCTCTTGTTTAATTCATTATACTTCTCCTTGATTGGCTGCTATGTAGGTAATGTCAGGGGATCCATCAAAGCAAGTTAAGTTGGGGTTCCTTACCGGTCTTGTTCCTCGCGAGAAGTCCATGGCATTTGAGAGGATAATTTTTCGTGCTACCAGAGGTCATGTGTTTCTTAAGCAGGCCACTGTTCAGGACCCTGTTACTGATCCTGCCTCTGGAGAGAAGGTAATTAATGAATTTCAGTTGTAACTACTCATGTTTTTTTGGAACACATGATGAGAACTGCTTATAATATCCTTTGGTAGTTTGAGAACATATGAGGAGTGATTCAGTGACTACCTACATTGTATTGTTATTTTGCCTGAGTGTGAGATCTGGATAATGTTTTTATTTATAGTTTAATTCCATAAACATTGGTCTTTCTGAATCTGTCTTCTTTGTTTTCTCTTTACACTCTCCATTTGATTTCACAAACGTGGATGTCCATTTATAGGTAGAGAAAAATGTATTTGTTGTTTTCTACTCCGGAGAAAGAGCAAAGAGCAAAGTGCTAAAAATATGTGAAGCTTTTGGAGCAAATCGTTACTCCTTCTCTGAAGATTATGGAAAACAAGGTCAAATGATTACAGAGGTATGCATTAATCCCTTAGTTTGATTTCTTACTGTTGTTCGTCTGCAGAAGTTTGCAGTTAATTCTATTTCTTTAGCCTTCTTCACGCTGCTACATCATTTTTCTTGGTATTCCTTTTATAAGTTATGGATAGCAATATTTGATGTTTTGGCTGGTCTATATATCAAATGTCCATATATATATGTGTAGCTATACTGGACTTTCTAATTCATGTCTGACCTCAAAGTCCCACTTATTAGTTGATGACTGTGGATACTTTGGCATTTCAGGTTTCAGGAAGAATCACTGAACTAAAGGGTACTATAGATGCAGGATCGTTTCACAAGGGCAATTTGTTACAGACTATAGCTGATCAATTTGAGCAATGGAATCTCTTGGTATGCTCAAAATTATAGTTCTGTGTTATATGGATATTGCAAATATCTCTCCTTTGTAAGTAGAGGGATATGCATCAGTTTGGTTCGTAAAAATAATCTTATATACTTCATAGAAAAATATCCAACCATGATTTTTTTTTTGTCATGTGAAGGTGAGGAAGGAAAAATCTATCTATCACACTCTAAACATGCTTAGTCTTGATGTGACAAAAAAGTGTCTCGTCGCTGAAGGGTGGAGTCCAGTTTTTGCGACAAAACAGGTTTTCTTTTCCCCTTTTCACTTCTCTTGTGCTGTGCGTAATATTTTCTCCCAGCTCTAATATATAATTTTCATCTAAGATTCAGTACTGGAGCTGTTTAAAAATAAACTGAAATTTGACTTGCTTTGTACAGATCCAGGAAGCATTACAGAAGGCTGCATTTGACTCCAACTCACAAGTTGGACCCATTTTCCAGGTTCTGCATAGTAAAGAGTCCCCTCCTACCTATTTCCGCACAAACAAATTTACTTCCGCTTTCCAGGAAATTGTTGATGCGTATGGGTGAGTCTGCGTTCTATTGTTGCTTCTCTATTGACAAATATTAAAGACAGGCAAAAATCGGAATTAGTACCTGGATGCATGACAAAGTGAAATTGATCTATAAACTTGCCATGTGTTACTCTTCTTTCATTAATCATTATATTTTGTGATTGGCTTCATGTTTAATGACAAAGGGAAATGTATGTACCCATAAGTAGTGCTTATTCATGTAGATCTTACTTGGCTTCAACTTCAACAATTCTGTGCGTGATACAGTGAAGCTCTAATATGTAGTTAAGGAAACTCATGCCCTTTAGCAAATCAAGTAATATTAGTTACAATTTCATCACAAAACAAGGTGCTTTACACACTCGTGTTTCTCTGTTGTGTGGGTGTAACTAAACAAACAGACTATTGTTCAGTAAGCTTTTGTTGTTGTGTACAAGAAAGAGGAAGCATGGTTATTGTCAGTGACTTAAAGATTTAAAGAAATGAAAAAATGGAATTCCAATTATATTGTTACCTCTGAAGTACTCAGGCACTAAAATCACGTCACTTTGAATATTCCTTACCATACATAGTTTATTATTCTATGGGTGTCACTTTTCTGAATATGGTCGTTAAATGCTAAAACACACAATTACATGTAATTGCAGGGTGGCCAAGTATCAAGAGGCAAATCCGGGTGTTTACACAATTGTTACGTTCCCATTTCTTTTTGCTGTCATGTTTGGGGATTGGGGACATGGGATATGCTTGTTACTTGCTACGCTAGTTTTTATTGTAAAAGAGAAGAAGCTTTCTAGTCAGGTAACCACTTCATACACTTGTTGAAATCAAAAGCATTGATTATCTATTTTGCTGTGGTCATCTCATATAATGTGGTCATCTCATATAATGGTACTCATTCCTGCATGTTAATTTATATCTTGATTACTGCATTAGCCTTAAATTTATGTACTCAAATAATAATGTACATTTTCTTTTAGTAAGTATAAATGATTTAGTTATTTATCAAATATTTTTCCATAATGAAATATTATTTGATGAATAACATTATGCCATTGATTTTTTTGCCTCTGAATCATGTTCTATATCCAGGAAGAAAAAACATGTGAATTGTTGCCTTCTTTCTTTGAGGTCAAATTATGTTTAAGTTTGCAAGCCTTGCGTATATTTGTAATGATCTATAGCTATGGCCTATGGATATCATGATTGATGGACTTGTACTTTTACATAATACACGTAAGTTTAGGAACATAAAAATAGACGTGTATAACTAAATCAGTATGATTTGGTAGTGAGCTTACATGAGGATGTTAAGTAGGTAGTAGGTACCATATATATGTATGCCAATTCTCTCTCTTTTTTCCCACACATCATCACCACCCATCCAGAGACGTTGTTTCTACCCAATTTGTTTCACAGATGCATGTGATCTCCTTTTCTCTCTTTCTGCTTCCGTTCTAGAAGCTCATATATATACATACTTACCAAAGCAAGCCAGTACTTCTCGAACCAACCAACTAAGCCTACCTTGAAACTACTGTACGAACTAGGTATAGTATGACTGTTGTATACAATCCGATGCCTTCTGCTTTCAGGAAAATGTTGTGTGCTTTGGCTATGCTCCTGATGTTACACTCTTGTTAATTTAATATTTACATGTATCATGACACTTCATCCAAATTATATTAAGTAGATTCTCATTTTCATGATTTCTAGTTATTTTTTCAAGAGCTTCTCTTTTACATTTTAGTAATACGCAGTGCTGTTTTCATTGCTCATATGGTTGGAGCTTAACTAGATTATGATTATTGTCTACAACAGAAGCTTGGAGATATCACAGAAATGGCGTTTGGTGGTCGTTACATTATCCTCATGATGTCCATATTCTCAATTTATACGGGTTTGATCTACAATGAATTCTTCTCAGTCCCTTTTGAGTTGTTTGGTCGTTCAGCATATGAATGTCGTGATCTTTCTTGCAGGTATTTGACTAAATCATTTAGATACATTGTTGTATATTTTTATGTTGTAAATTTGTAAATGTCCCTTGCATACTCTTTGTCCAGGGAGGCCACTACAATTGGCTTGATCAAGGTCCGCCCTGCTTACCCATTTGGTGTGGATCCTGCATGGCATGGTTCTCGCAGTGAGCTACCATTCCTCAACTCATTGAAGATGAAAATGTCAATCCTTCTTGGGGTATCCCAAATGAACCTTGGAATCATGATGAGCTATTTCAATGCCAAGTTCTTTAGAAATGGTGTGAATGTCTGGTGAGTTTGACATGTCGTTGATGATATCTAGGTGCTTCAGAATGTTCTAAATTTCCATTAGGTTTTGTAGTGGCCCATAACACGTGATGTAAAACTCCACATTAACTTACTTCAAGTCTGTAGGTGTTTCTGTACATTGTATCATATGTGCTGAAGCATATTAAGTCCCACATCGAATTAAAAGAAGAGAAAATAGCTACTTATAAAGGATAAGGCCACACCTAACGAATAAGGATGACCTTTTAGTTGTGAAAGCCTGATCTGATATAAGTGACTTGTTTTAATGAAGATTTACAATATGCTTCCAACTTTTCATTTGGCATGATTAAATTTCGACAACTATTGCTACTAAAAACTGGTGTTCATCATGGTATTGCAGGTTTCAATTTATTCCTCAGTTGATATTTCTGAACAGCCTTTTTGGTTACCTGTCTCTCCTTATTATTGTGAAATGGTACACCGGTTCACAAGCTGATTTGTACCACACATTGATATACATGTTCCTTAGTCCTACTGATGAACTGGGTGAAAACCAGCTTTTTGCTGGCCAAAGAACTCTTCAGGTTGAATCTGTTTATAGTTCATGTGTGCATATATTCAGTTTCCGTGATTGTGAAATGCCATTTCTCATGTCTCTTGATTTATACCAGATGGTGCTACTATTGCTGGCTCTGGTTTCTGTACCCTGGATGCTAGTGCCAAAACCTTTTATCTTGAAGAAGCAACACCAAGATGTATGTTCCTAGTTTTCCTTTGGTTATATTTGTTGCTTAAAAACATATTTGGAGTATTGTGGTTCTCTTTATCCACTATTCTAATATTCATATTTTCTTCAGAGGCATCAAGGGCAATCTTACATACCACTTGAAAGCACAGAAGAAAGCCTTCATGTAGCGGCAAGTCATGACTCCCATGGCCATGAGGAATTCGACTTCAGTGAAATTTTTGTGCATCAGCTCATACATACAATAGAATTTGTTCTTGGAGCTGTGTCGAACACTGCTTCATACCTCCGTCTCTGGGCCCTCAGGTATTTTTCTTGTAAATTGGTCTTTTCGTTTCGGTTGATCCCCCATCCCTGTAGTGTCTGTGGAAGTGTTTTTACGTGTATCAAAAAAGTTGTTTTTTGTTTGAGAGAAGCAACCTCTTTGTATCTTTGGGGTTACTTGCCCCCATGATCACTCATGTTTTGTCCCACTAAGAGCATCTTCAATGGGTGGCGATTGCACGGCTAAAGGAGTTTGGCAATTTGGTTTAGCCGAGCAAATCACCGCTTGCTCGGCGTCGACCTCGACGATTTGGGCTGGGCGCTAATTCCTTAGTCTTTGGGAATCGCCAAATCTTCGGTTAAATTGGTTCCCCTTCCCCCAATTTGTCGCCACGTGTCCCCCAATTCTCATTCCTGTTTTATTTATTTATTTCTGAATAGCCAAGCAGGGTCTAGTTGCACTGTGAGCCAGTTTCAATTACCTAGCTAATTGAAGACGGAGAATCTGAAAATTTGCAATTAGCCTTTGGCTATTAGCCAAGCAAAGGCTAATGCTTTGTGGATGCTCTAAGCAGTTATAACTAACTCAGACAAAGGATGTTATCAATAATTCACACATAATTAGCTTCCTCAATAAGAAACGGGTCATCCCTGCTGGTGTGAGTTACGATAACTGAAGCGTTCTTCTATACTCCCTTCACTATGTTTGTTTGCAGATGGTGTTACTCGCTAATCTTACTTTTCATTTGACTTGTGCAGTCTTGCCCACTCGGAGTTGTCAACTGTATTTTATGAGAAGGTTCTCCTCCTTTCTTGGGGGTATGTTGCTTATTTTATGCTACTGTACACTCATTGGATTGTACCTACTGGCTAATAAGCTCACATAACAAAAGAGTACTTTTAGTTGCGTTTTGAAAATGGCAAAGAAAATTGTTATCACTTTTTTCACCTTGTTCTAGTTTCAAGGGAAACTCCAATAACACACCATTTTTCGATCTTTACTAAGACAAACATGTTACGCTGATCTTTTTTTATGTACAAAAACAATCACCTTTCATTTATTATCGATAAACGACTTCCGTTAAATCGCACTGCCGCCATGACTGTTAGACTGACGGAAATCGTTAGATTTAACAGAAGTTGTTTATTGATAATAAATGGAAGGTCACTGTGTGCTTACAAGAAAAGGTCACCGTAACATGATTGTCTTAATAAGGGTCGAAAGAGGATGCGTTTTTGGAGTTTTCCCTAGGTTTTGTTAGGATTGTTCTTTACAGTCACGAGTTAATAGAAACAAACAGGCCAATCCGGTTTGACAATCAATCGGATACTATTTAAAAGAAGCAATAATAATAACGGGTATACTTGTTTTTGGCGCAGGTTCAACAATGTATTCATCTTCATTATTGGCATCATCGTGTTTATCTTTGCAACTGTGGGTGTGTTGCTGGTGATGGAAACACTTAGCGCTTTCCTTCATGCTCTGAGACTTCACTGGGTGGAGTTCCAGAACAAGTTTTACGAGGGAGACGGCTACAAGTTCGAGCCATACTCGTACTCATTACTGGGCGAGGAAGAGGAGTGAGTCAGCACTCATGGGAGTCGTGTGCATATGTATGTTGATTCTTTTATTTGAACATGAAATGAAAGGCAATGCTACACAACTTGGGGTATGTATTTGTAACTGGAACTGGAAGGTATAAGCAGCTCCTTGTGCGGTAGCAGTTATTGCCTAGTGTAGGAATAAGATTGATACATGACCGTCTTATTTAACTCGTTATTTTTATCGGATTTATCGTGTTGTTTATATCGTAGAACTGAGAGGTTTCTAATAATTCCGGGTCACCGATGGTCGGGTTAGATTGACTATCTTTATCCCATGCCTAATATTTATAAGATTATATATGTACACTTGTTTAATTGAATAAGATGCAAGTTTAGACTAGAATACATCGTTTTTTCAATGAAATCTACCTGTTTTTATTATGGCATGTTGTAAACTCTGTCAGGGGCTTGAATAGTGACGGTACAAAATAGTGGGATTCAAGACTCAAAATAAACCGTGTTCCATAGTGGTGAGCCCCGTGGGATTCAAGACTCAAAATAAACCGTGTTCCATAGTGGTGAGCCCCGTATACGTATTGTGAGTGGATCAATCATCTTTAGTTAAATCTGATATTTTATATTTAATAAAAAAAAGGACACGTGTCGAGCAATCATGGGACATGGGACGCACGTCTCGTGTCCCGGATTAGCGGGACGTGGGACATGAAATACGCGTTCCACAACGCTTCGTCCTGAATGCCGAGTCCCGCAAAAACACGAATCGGGACGCGCGGATCGATCCGGGCGTTTCCGTTGGACATGCTCTTAGGTGATGTTGAAGATGCTACGAGTTTCATGAGAGACGACGATTTTGAATCATCGATAGTGGAAGTGCATGAGTGTGTGTAGTGTAAAGTGCACGTGAGACGTGTGGATGTGAAAATCACGTGATAAATCACTGAGATGTGTGGGTGTAAAAGTCATGCGATAGTTCTGGAGGTCTGGCGCTGCCACTATTGCTTCGGTCATAAGAGTTGCCGATGGAAGATATGATGTTGTCCTCCTAGTCTGTCAAATAGGAGTTTATCTATTAGTCTCGAACGTCGGTACACTTATCTTCTACAAGGTTCCGGACTATAATCTCAGATAATATCGTATTTGACACTATTAAGGAATGCTCCAATACCGATTAAAAATAATAATAAAAAAACATCAAACCAACATATTAATCTTAAACACAAGAGAAGAGATTATACATGCAAAAGCTCCCTTTGTATATAAGATATGAGATTTATAACGAACGAAGAGAAGAAGCGTTTTAATAAAACCGGTGGAAACGATGTTTGATTTGATCTGTAAATTTAGAAATGAGAGAAAAATGAAAACAAGATGTAAATAAAAAACAGGAAAGTGGAGTCGAGCTCCGTTTTATTTATGATAGATAAGTCATATGATATGACTAAAGCAATAGGCCTATACAGGACCATGGAAAATAAACCTACTACAAGTTCTTAGACATATATATTCTTTTTTAGTGACAATATATTCTTTTTTAGTGAGAACAGAAACTTTGTCACCTACAAGACATATTCTGGAGTAGTGTAGTCATAGGATCGCTCGTTCTCCTCCTGAGGATCGTCAAGATCGTAATCGTCCGAGGGATTGGCCTTGTAGTGACTCATGATCTTGGGTATTGGGTTGTGACTTGTGAGTATATTTGTTGCGTGGAGGGTCTGAGTCTAGTCTAGGATTATACATATAGTTGTTACTCATGCACATTTGCTGTCTTCATATATGCATGCTATCGACCATTGTCTATAGCATGAGCTCGGAGATATCATGGAAATGCACTGATCATGTAGACGACTAAATGACTTGGATACCAACGTAAAGGACCCGAGGAGTCGTGTATGCTGATTGTGCAAAACAGTGGGTTGCAGGCTCCAAAATGAACCGTGGTCTACAGTGGTGAGTCCCAGATAGGGTTCCGTATCGTGAGTGAACCAATCATATTTGGTTAAATCTGACTTTATGTATTTTTTTTAAGAAAGACACATGGCACGCGTTCACTGACTGTCATACGACCCTGGACGCACGTCTCGGGTCCCGGATTAGCGGGACGGGAGACGCAGAAAAATGCTCCACAACGCAAGGGACCCGAGTCCCACAAAAACACGGGACGCGGGACAGGACACGATCCGGGTGTATGTGCTCTAATGCGTTATATTTTTGTCTTGTAAATATCCCTTGCATACTTTTTCTCTCTGTCCACGGCTATTATCTATTTGCATGCATTTTATCCCCTATGATTTTCCGTAAAATTACCATTTTAATTTTACCCTCGTTTCAAATCATATTAAATTTAAAATTAATTAATACATTCCGAAAATAATTAAATTCTCTGGGTGGCATTGTAGAGGTCGATGCTGATCAATGGTACATGGTCTGGGTCAGATTATGGATGGATTTCGCTGGTCCATTTCGTCGGATCATATGCCTCCGTCTCTCGGGGCATCAATATTCTGGTCGCGCTCGCATGCAGTACGATCGTCTCCAAGGCTTTTGCTTCAGCTGTGGATGCATCGGGCATGTCGACATGGACTGTCCCCGAGGAGATGACAGACAATTCCTCGGGGCCTCGTTTTAACCTCTCACTTATGGCCGAGGAACCCTTAGCCTTAGCAAGGGTATTCATCCCCGAGGCCTCCTGTCCCGGTCGAGGCATCCGGAATGCCCTTCAAGATTTTCCTTGATACATCGCCCCCCGGCTATGATACAAGATCTCCCAACTAAAGTGTCAGTGTGTCCTTGGAACAGAAGAAGGTCATAATTTAGACAAAAGTGCACCTATTTATACCGAATTATTCATACCCTAACTTAAAAAAAATCACTTTGCTACATTTCCGTTAATTTTTGGACAAAAAGGCACATGACCTTATTTTCTCCAAAATGACATAAATGTCTTTATACACATTGTTATTTCTTCGTCTTTTTCAAGATTTTGCAGTTACCTCTATTTTTTTTTTATAAGATATACTTTTTTCAAACTTCATCAATCATCTATTTTATGGCTACTGAGATGTATATATATACATGAACAAACATCGATATGGTAGATTGTTACGCTTCAAAGATCCGTATTTCCAAAAAAAAACATAATTTCAATCGATTAATTTGTATGCCTCTAAATACCGATGTGATGTCTCTTTGCCCTAACTAGTGAAGACATAACAGGATTTATCTCATAAATCTGAGGATCATAATTCTTGGCCAATGCCAAAACCTCCTTGTCCTTGCTGACTGGAGACACCTGATCCCTGCACAAACCATCAACATATGGTATCAGCTCAACCAAGGCCTAAGGCCTTTCTTCCACAACTTTGATTCCAAGCAACAATGCATCACAACGATTACTTCATGCAACGTTAATGGAGCTAAGGTCAGTTGTTTCAATATAGTTTCATGTACCGTCAAGAATGTGCTGCTAACGTAGACTTGTATCATCCGTTTCTGAAGTTAGTTTGCAAAACTGTTCTGATTTTGTTAATATATGCCGAGTTACACTGGGGCTAAATTAGAATATTTGCTGATTCATGGACTAACTCGTAGCAACCGTAACTGAATTGACACATTCAGAATAGTTCAGAGGCTATCTTTGAAGATAACTATCAAGGGATAATTGTAACAAGGACCATCGGGTATTCATTTTTTGTAATTTGTAGCCCTCTTCTTTGGTAATGACAAAAAAAGTGCGCATTTTTGTTGCACTTTAGATCAAAATGACAATTTTACCCTTCAAATTTAAAAAATAGTAAGTAAAAAAAACAAGAGTTCATATCCTTGACTTTTTGCTCTTTGTACAGTACAAAAAGGAAGAAAAATATGTGAAATTTTGGAATTTTTGTTTTCCACTTACAATTTTTAAACTTGAATTTTCAAGGCATTTTGAAACAAATTTATACAAAGTGCAACAATAAGACAAGTTCGGGATAATTTTTTGAAATTATCAAAGAGGGTTACAAGTTGCAAAAAGTGGATACCTCAGGGGAATTTTTTGCTACTATTCCTACTATTAATATGGCATGAATGAAAATATGGTGGAGCAGAGTTTTTAAATTATATCCTATTATCTTTTTGTTATGTAAGTGCAACATATATATACCTTTGTCTGACTTTGAGTATACCGGTGCCTATAGTAACAGGCACGCCCAAAATGATGCATTCACTGACACCTTCGATCTTGTCTTCTTTACCACTTACAGATGCACCGTACAGATGACCCATTTGCCTCTCAAATGAAGCTTGCATCAGCACACTTTTGTCCATTTTTGCTATTCCATAGCTCGTGATTCCAAGGATCACGCCCTGATATGATAAACAATCACACAAGAATACACATCACTCGCTTACACATGCGTCTAAAACTTAGAGATAAAAATATACGGAGAAATTACACATCACTACCTTGTACTTTGAGCTATTATCAATTCACTACATATACTTTCAATCGTATCCATTCACCTCGATTATTTTTTTTTAATTTGAGGTTTAATATTTAAAAAAAATAATTTTTAAAAGTACAAAATAATAAAAGACGAACACAATAGTCTTTTTAATTTAAGTTTCTAATTTTCTTTATATGTTTTCCAGTATTTAAATTTTTATATGAAGGACATTTTTGTCATTAAAGCAATTTAAAGTACAAGGCAGTGAATTAATAAATAGAAGCAAATTTAAGAGGAAGAACTCACCTTAGAAGTCATGGAATCAGCCAAAAGAAACATATGGCGAATGTCTATGCTCATCCCATATCCTTTCATAACCTTGTCTATTTCATCAATAATTAACCGTCTTGCAGCTTCTATTCCAATTGTCTGATACACTTCCATTACATGATTACTACATGTGTTAAGACCATCAACTCTGTCCGTCCCCATAACAGATAGAAGGCCCGTTCTGAAAAGGGTATTTTCATCATTTCACACCCAGAATTGAGGTAAAATAAGACTAAGAAAACTAAGGGTTGCCAAAAATATCCACAG
>JAYMSV010000743.1:0-15259 GCA_036897745.1 Erodium moschatum | reverse complement strand
ATGCCATAAAGACTTTATTCTCTGACCATGCAATATCAGGTGCTTTGGCCATATCCTCTACAAAGGTAAACTTATGTTATTCTAACCAGTTTGGTTTTCGAGGACAGCTAATATAACCCACACGACGAATAAAAATTTGAAATTCATTTTATTATTTACCCCTCCAGTGTAAATTTTATTTTATATCACTTAAATTATCATACATTAAATTAATAATTTAAAAGGTTATAATAGAACAAATTAAAATTTATTTATTTATTTTAAGTGATTTGATTGAAAGTGTAAAAATTTGATTTAAAATTTATATAATGCATTTTGAAAATAAATATATTTTAGAAAATAATTTTAAATTCCAGAGGAGAAACGACAAGATGATTTTTTGATCTTTTAACATAAAAATTGCAAAAGTAACCCTGATGTATACTTTTTTTTGCAAATAGTTATGGTCATCTAATATAAAGGGTAAAACTGTCATTTCCAAAAAGTTGAAGTCACGTGATTGACAGGTGACTAAATTCTGTTAAAGATAACGGATTTGCAGACGGAAAATAGTTGGGGGATGTCATTTACAAAAATAATAATTAGAATACCGATAGTATTTGCCAAAAAGCGCATAGTTCATGATGAATTTTTGCAATTATTCCTAACATATTCTCTAGCAGCAAAGCTTCTGGTACTGGGATATCATCTCTGAGAATATTTTGGCATAATCACAATTGAAACTTGTGAGTGAGATATCTCCTCATTTTACATAGTCATACTAACTTTTCAACAAACAATCCTCTACATCTGTTTTTGAATAATAATGGTAATGGTTTCTGTCTAGAACTCTTGTAAATCCTACGAGCATGTACAATGCATAAGCCAAGCACTTGACTCAAGAGCTTGACTTTAAGGACTCTTGAGCCTAGCACTTAAGCTAAGCATCTATAATGGAGTGACTCAAGCAAAGGCTTAAGTTACTTGGCTTAAGCAAATTTGACCAATCACAGTTTGTATTTTTTTCTCTCTCCAAAGATGATACTTCCTAGAGATGATCAAATATAGATTTTTATCGACCCTTCCGACTAATACAGTGGTCATGCATGCATTTCCAAGTGTTTATATTATGGTCATGCAAATCCTTATCAAATGTCTTGTATCGTGCGTCAACTTTGCAACTAAAACACCATTTCAGTGGGCTATGGGGCATCCCCTTGGAGCAGCTGGAGCCGTGGAAGCAATTTTTGCATCTTTAGCCATTCATCATGTAAGCTTTTTGATGAACTCATTTCCTTGGATGACTGAGAAAGAAGCATACAAAAGCACAGACATAACTAATTTAAAGTATATCTGCAAAACATCACCTACATTTGCCTACTTATTCGTTAACTCAGAAAGAAAATATGGCGTGTTTTGTTTCCCTTGTAAACTAGACATGGTTCTGATTTGATTAAGGAACAAACTCATTGGATCTATATATGTTCTAAACACAAATACAGAAAGAAAAAAATTGTTGATTGTGTTGCTCCAATGCGAATTTCATCTTTGCCTGCCCTAAGCCTTCCCCTATGCACCAACAACTCAGGGGATTTTTTTGTTAATGTCCACAAATCTTGATGGTAAATTTCGTCTTCGTTTGACAAGGTTTATAGTCTTGGCTAAATGATCATTATGCTTGTCTTATTTTATGTTTTTTTACAGGGAATTGCACCATTGACACTTAATCTTGCAAAACCAGACCCTATCTTTAAGGATTCTTTCATCCCTTTGACAGCATCAAAAGAGATGCAAGTTAGAGCAGCTTTGTCAAACTCCTTTGGTTTTGGAGGGACAAATGCATCCCTGCTGTTCACCGAGGCCCCATAGAAGAGAGAATAAATCAAGTATCATTGCTTTGGCGACAGCAATCTTTCTTCAAAATACTGAATGCGAATGCATCAGCAACTTGCAAAAATGGAATTGCCTGATGGTTGTGGCTGCAGAATCTCACTATTTTTTCTACCTCACTCTGATCAAAGTTCTTTCCTACAACTGTATACAGAATTCCATTTTAGATTTTTGTTATTAGTATTTGGGTAAAATTCATCGTCCAACCAACGAGGCCAAGCTGGTTCTACTTCATAATGGCTAAGTTTTTGCTGATATCAGGGAACACATTTCCTTGTATTCTTCTTAGGCAAGAATACTAAACCAGAAAAGGAAAGAGATAAGTTTCATTCCCAAGTGCTTAACATGGGCGAAACATAGGCTAGTGCCTTATTGTTGTAATTTGGTCAATTGTTAAGCATATGTAAAACCAAGTTTCAGTTAATTTAAATGTTGTGAATTTTAGTATCTACTTGTTTTATTAAATGGGTTTTGGTGTCTAATGAAATATGTATGGACAGACTTATACTTCTCTACCGTTGATGACCATAAAATGCAGCACATGATTGTCTCTAATAGAACCAAGCCTTGGATTTGTTTTACAAGGGGGGCATATTTGCATGCCATGATTGTAAGCAATTCATTGCAAAACATAAATACATTACACAGCCTGTTGGATATTACAAACTCTTCACTTCTTCATTTCCTTCTCCCTAACAATTGATTACATATTCAAACAGAACAGACCATGAAACTAAGATGAGTGCATTGATTTGAATCCTTCAGTCAAAGTGACCACTTTTGCTGACAACTTAGACTGCAACTTCGATGCAGCCAGGTGAATATCCTGCAATGCACAAAAGAAAACAATTGTTACATGACTAAATCAGCGTCTTCATACAAATATAAAGCAAAAACTATAATCATCAAGAAAAGTTCTATTCAGAATATCACAATGGACCACAAGAACATAAAAACATAACAGACATTTCAGCAGTTGCCTATATTCTTTTATTTAATTTAATAAAACTACATCAGAGCCAACTTTGTTCATTTGAATGATCACCTCTATATGGTAGCGGGAGGAGAAATGAGTCAAGACAACCGATTTGTTCCTTATCCACTTAGCATTTTCGATGATCTGCAGTCGAAAAGATTTATGGTTCAGGCGATACATTCTATGAACTCATTGCTGAGATAACCTATGTTGTCAGATGAGGAAGAGTGCATCAACAATTATATACCTCAAGTAAGTGAGTATGGCCATGTTCTCGCGCATGTTCAACACTAACACAATCATCCAAAAAAGTTGCCTGTCATAGTACAGAAAAAAATGCATGAGTTCTGATTAGCAGAGAGATCACAGAGAGAGAGAGAGAGTAACTAACTAACTAACTAATGAAATGTGTTTTTTTAGTATATACCTCAGTTATTAGAATTTTCGCCCTCAAAGCATCTGCATTGCGTGGATCAACCATAAATTCAGATGTTGTGTCTCCAGTAAAGGCCACCTCCGGATACAATATCATGTCTGTAATCTAAAAGAATAGTTTAAACTCAATAACTATCATGTCACAAAAGAACTAAACAAAACTAGTTTAATAAGTTACAAACCTCAACACCTGACTTTTTCATTTTCTCTATTTGTTTGCCTTGTAAATGGGTGTACTGCTTCTTCAGTTTTCTCCTAATTGAGTAGATAACATAGCCCTGAACAATGACAAGTAACCCTATAAATCATAACAGACATTGAATCTGAGTCTGTTCTTGAAAATATAAAATAATAAATCTACATATCAAGCTTTATTTATTTTCATTTTTTAATTGTTGATCCACTCCCGAATAACAAACTCAGCCTCACAAGATAACCCTGATGTCTGCCATTCTGAGACATTCTAATAAACGGAAAAAATATAAACAAAAACTGAATCTTAAATTGAGGAAAACCATAAGATAATGCACAACTTGAATAAAAAGTAAAACGGCTTTTGGTCTAAACATTTTTTGTTAGATCATGAAAATCCTAGTTGGAGTTTTCTACAGAAGAGCATATCTTCAGTAAAGAGCAGTTCCTTAATAATGATATATAACATAAAGAAGAATCTTAAGTTGCATACCTGGCTAGGTACAACATGGTAAGTTCTAAATGGACGAACAACAAGGTCGTTCCGCAACTCGTATGTTTCACCTGATATCAAGCTTGTAAGATTAGTACCAACCATCACAAAACATAAAATGCTTTACAAAAAAAGTATAGAAGAACAAAGCATGTACCAATGTCTAATGCGACCAACTCATAGTTTAATTCAACTTGACCCAATGACCTATGAATGTCAAATAGCTTCTCAACATCCTCTTTGATGCTGGGCGGTACAAATATTGTTGGAGGTTTTAAGCTGTACAAACCACGTGTTGCTACGTACATTGGTAGTCCACCCTGATCAAGTAAATATCACAGAAGTCAACAACCACTCTGTCTCCAGTTTGAGTGCAATTATATTATATATACCAGTGCAACTTGAATCTAACTAAATATCTAGTTGACTAGCGTTCATCCTGAAATTCTAATACGTCTCCAAGGGTTATGCCCCCACTAGCAAATTCACATATCTATTCCTCCTCAAAAAGCCATATATTCAATTCAACTATGCCCAACCCATTGTCCAGCTGACTAAATAACCTGCTTGATCAAGTTTTGGTTTAGCGAGGAGTCAACGGACATATGATATGGCCCCAGATATGCTTTTATACATCAAACAGATTTCAATGTAAGCTCAAACAGCCATCTCCGCCATGTAATGGCAAAGGCAAAACCAAAGTCCACAGGACACACTTTAGTTAAACACTAAAACCTAATGTCTGCTTAAGAGAACACAACACAGACAATTCCCACAGTACAAAACCAATTCAATACCACTAATTATAAGAACCCAACACATATGAAGTGCATTTGCCGCCAATAGCAACCACAGTTCAGAACCAACACAAGAGTCTATTTTTGTCAAAATCTAGCAAATGGGTCTGACCCAAAACAAGATATGGATATAGAGAGCTCACAATGTGATCGAGATGGCCATGGGTGATGCAGACGAAGTTTTGCTGGAAGGCCCGAGCTGGGTTCCTGCCAATATCGAATGCGCACTTGAATTCAGGAACCATGACGCAAGTTTCATGACCACCAACAGAAATCCCCTCAATTGAGTAACCCTCCAAGTCCAGTCCTTTGCGGAGGACCTGGGACCGGGCTTTACGGTACTCTTCTTCTCGTCCGAGCACAGAATAAAGGCTTCCAGGCTCTCCGATGGAGTTTATAGGACTGACATGGTTGTGGTGGGTCTGGAACGAGAGTCTGCAGGAATGGGGATTTATGGGTTGGTTAAGTGGGAAAATTGAAGGGGCTTTGGAGGGCAAAATGGTCAGTGAAGATTGCATGTTGTGGTGGGATTGAGAGAAGAGGACATGAGATGGTGAAGAAGAAGATGGAGTAAAGGTTTTGGAGAGGTTTATCAGTCTGGGCTCTGTTCTGTAGCAGTGTTGCCTCTAGCCAGTGAAGATAGATAACTGGTCTGGTTTATGGTACAATCACAAGCTACAGACGACGTCGTTTCAGTCCTAATAATGATGAACGACTCAACCGATGGGTCATGTCTAGACTTACACAGTTCAAAGTTATGATCTGAATCAGATTTGATCCCTAAAGAGCATCCGTATTGTGCAACTTATATATGCTACTTAAAGTTTATGACTTATGGTTTAGTGACTCGTGAACTGCAAATCGGATTGCTGTGGATATATTTAGCGTGCGATTCGTGGTTCGTAACTCACTAAACCATAAGCCGTGAATCGCGATTCGCGATTCCCAAATACGATTCAATTGGACCGGGATTAGACCGATTGTGGATGCTCTTATAGAGAGAAAATAAAAGTATAAGAAAAAATACATTACTCATAATTGACATTCAGTTTGCGGACCGTGTCCTCGTTTCAAATATGATGAGTTCAGTTTATCTTTTGACCTCACAGATAATCAAATTCAACTGACACAACCTTATCCTTAAAAGTAAAAATAATGAGGATGACTCGGTGCTTAAAAAATTGTATCAACCTTCCTATTACACAACCTCATTACCCTAATAGACTAGTGACGATTGAGGTGTCCTGAAAATGACAGTCTGAATTCAAAGCAGATCACTTTGTGGGTGGGGACTCAGTATTCCAGGAGGTTGAATAAGCAGATGCCTTCCTCACACTTGAAGCCAAGTGTCAATAGATATAGGAAGCCGGATTTCGAATAGTATGACAGAACAACTTTTGTTTAGTTACAATCACGTGAAGGATAGTTCAATAGCTCCCAACGACGATATTATTTCTCTAACCTGGATAGGGTCGACCGCATTATAGGGGTAGATGCATCGATATCACCTATATTGTAGAGGGATGGGGTCAACCTCGACTTACTCAAACTAGAGGAAAAAAAAACAAATGATGGATGTTGTGACACATGATACTATAAGATGGTAGAGGTGTTGATGCTACACGATTTGCAGGCTGCAGCGGGTGCGGTGTCAAGGTCATTTTCCCTGGTTCTAAGAGTATCCGCAATCATACAGCCTGGCTGAGGCTAGAAGGGAGAGGCTGAAACAGTTAAATAATAATATAAAAATTCTTTCCCCTCTTTCAGTCTGACTGAAAATAATTTATTTGCAGCTAGGTAGGCTGAAAGATGAGACTAATACAACAAAAATAATTAAAAAGTAACAAAAATGGTTTCAGCCGACGATGAGCATATTGCTGCTCCTTTTCGCGAGTGGCTTTCAGCCCCCTTTCAACCGGCGTTTTCACCCTTTCTCCCGGCGTATACATTTCATCGACCCCTATCCACCCTCTATCCACCGCCGAATGCGGATGCTCTAAGGCCTTTTACGTCAGGAGCCTTCTCCTTCCTCATGTGTGGATGATACCGATTTTATTATTATTTTAATTTTAATTATATTTTTAGGTTATTCCCATTTCGAAAATTTGTAAATAAATCATCAAGACAGTGATTAACAACAAAAACAAGTGTGTCAACTCAAATAGTTTACATGCCAAGAAACTAAAAATAAAACAATTTGGGCAGATATCAATTTATTTTTCTATTCCCAATTTGATTACATAGGTTGCGTTCACTCTTTGCATTCGTCTTGCGTATGGGGATTCGCCCATAAGATTGTTTAATCGTCCAGGCTAATTATTATGCAAATGAATGTAGCCGTTAATTTTTGTTCAGGTAAAACGAATTCGTTCAAATAGATAAATAAAATGAGACGTATCTGGGCGGGATTTGCTCTCGTTGAAGATGATCTTATTAATATTCAAGTGGATTTCATGGCACTGCTCATCAGCCTGCTGTCCTTGTAAATTTTGTTACAATAATGTCAATGGTTCATGGTTTACGGGAACATACCATTTCCACATATATTTATCTGCTCCAGACGACACCGTTTGACACCTCAGTCTTGATTATAACGAAGTTTTTGGAGTCTTGCCTCGTGACTCCGATGGTGGGTGACAGAGTCAATAGTCAATAGTCAATAGTCAATGCCAATTAAATTGAAGTTCTGATATGGTTTGATATTTGATCTCATCTTTCTGGGTTTCTGAGCTACACTTAGGTATGCTCTCCTCTTTCTCACCTCTATGTTTTCAACATGATGTTCAGATTTCATCTGCTGCATGCATGCTTTAGATATGTTTTGCTCATTTTCTACCGAATTCAGCAAATTCATTTGAGCCTCTCATGAATCTTGTAGTTGCAGATAATCTATGCCACATGTTTTGGGTGTTAATTTGACTTCAGAAAGAGCATATATCATGAATGAACTTAACCCTAATATTTTGGTCCAATTACAAGTATATTTTAACACTCGTCTTCACGGACAAGCCTGTTTACAGATTTGGAGGTGAATTATCATTTTGGGTAAATTAGATAAATATAGAAAAAATTAGATTTTTTGTAGATAGTGGGGTTTGATCTGAATCCGTGAGGTTTCAAGCTCTGATAGCATACTAGAGGACAACTCAACTACATATTTGCCGGTTTAATATGCAAAATGACCTCAGTACAATATTTTTTGCGTCATCGGGGTAAAATCAAGAATTCGTTTAAAATCAAGGTCAATAGCACATATTTCACAGAAGAAGGTTACTTGTCGAGGTTACATAAGAATTGATACCCATGCCATAAGAGGCTAGTCTTTTGTGTCAAAGTCGTGCTCGTTATGTTTATCATGAGATTCATTTGATATCCAGTTAACCGTGTTTAGATGATATTAAACCGAAGTTTCTGATTTGATTGCAGACAATGAAGGCACTCCAAAGACTTGGAAAGAATGTGAATCCGAAAGAAGACAAGAAATGGTTCATGAAGAACGGAGAGATGCTTTTGGAAGAGGTTATTGCCTCCTGCAATGGAAAATGCAATCATATTCAGACATTTTCTCCAAAAGAAATCATCAAAGCCACAAACAACTATTATCACACACATATGTTTCTCGAGGATGCTAGTTACAGATTGTACAAAGGGATCCTACAAGACCGCCAAGTTTCCATCAAAAGGTACGATGATGTCCATGGATTGCTCTTCGGTCTTGAAAACATCATTAGAGACATTGTCATAGGTTCAAACATGAGTGTCCACAAAAACTGCTTGAGGTTATTGGGATGTTGCTTGGACACTGAAATTCCCATGCTAGTTTATGAATTCGTTGGGGATATGCTCCTCTCTGAGTGTCTAGAAAGGGACAGTCCTTGCGAGCCTTTGAC
Organism: Erodium moschatum; assembly: GCA_036897745.1. Taxonomy (NCBI): domain Eukaryota; kingdom Viridiplantae; phylum Streptophyta; class Magnoliopsida; order Geraniales; family Geraniaceae; genus Erodium; species Erodium moschatum. Next base: position 6,607 of record JAYMSV010000743.1, on the reverse strand, counting down.
ATGGAAGCAGAGACTGAGGATTGCTATGGACATAGCTAATACAGTTTCATATCTCCACACTGCATTTCCCCGACCCATCATTCATCGGGACATTAAGGCCTCATCCATCGTTTTGGATCACAACCGGGTTGCTAGGTTGATTGATTTCTCCCTCTCCATATCCATTCCGGATGGTGAGACACACTTGGAAACTGCTGTCCTAGGAAGGACTGGCTATGGTGCCCCCGAGTATGCAGCATCGGGTTACTTGACTGACAAGGCGGATGTTTACCTTTTTGGAATGTTTCTGTTTCATCTCTTGGCTGGTTATAGGATCTATAGGGTTGAGCTTCTTGGCAGCGAAGAGTATGTCATATTTCCAGGACGTACAGGACATGGAGAGGAGCGCTGTAAGTTGATTGAAGTCGTAGACCCGAGTATGCTGAAGGAAGGAATGGTGGATCATGAGCAGTTGCTAGCTCTTTCAAGTTTGGCTCTTAGCTGCATCCACGCAAATGGGGAAGAAAGACCGACGATGATTGATGCAGCAAAAAGACTGAGGCAAATTTACAGGTCTGTTGGATCCTAACTTTGTTATCTGCAGATTGGTTACTGATCTACAGTCCTGTGGTCAAATTGTAATTGTATCAGCATATAGGAGGCTGAAAAGAGCTACATGTTACTAGTGTTCTTGATTTTGTCTCTGTTCATGAATATAGACGGTTTTATACAATATTGTTATTGGTACATGTTCGAGGTTTCATCAATTAATCAAGTCAGAACATTATTTTCTGCTATTTTGAATCAAATATGCAAGATGAATTTGCAGCCATAGTTTCACCATCCATCTATAAACATTTGGGGAAATGTCATGTTTTTACGGGGTTTTTTGGGAAGTTTTTCACGTCATTGTGCTCGTTTAAAAGTGTTTGGCATTACCCCATCACATCAACGACGTGGAGGCTCGGTGATGGATCTGGCCGGTGAGTGGAAGATCAGTCGGAGATGGACAAATCTGAACCTTGCCAGAGCTATCTCTCGAACAGACGGAGTTGGAGCGGCTGGACATTGTTGTTCCTCCTTCGCACTGGGTGATGTGGGTCTGGTCAGCCAAACGATGATGTTCCAGCGAGCTGGAGTTGTACTGCAGACAGGCAATTATTCTCCAATTTCCGGTGAGGTTCCCGCGAGCATTTTCCAGATTCCAGCGATATTTTTTAAATTCAAAACTATTTTTAGTGTAAGGGTATTTTCTACATTTGATAAATACCTGATGTCATGTGCCCGACACATGATTCAACTTGACTTTGTATCTGGGGACTGGGAGTAACCTGATAAACATCTATAAATAGAACAACAATGACATGAAAAACTTTCCGAAAGACAGTAATAACATGATATTTCCCCTAAATATTTTATTGCACAGCTTAAAAATAAATGCAATCAAAGGTTTACAGATTTTGCACTTGCCTACCCCATAAGGGTCGCGAGAAAGTAACTTTGCGCTACATTTTTAACAAAACCATACAGATTTGGGAGATGGAATTGGCTCCCCCTCCATACAAGCATGTGTCACATACCTTGTGAAAGGATACTATACAGTCTGTCTACTCCATATGGGATTAGGGGCAGAGTCAAATTCTGCGAATCTGTGTATGAAACGTCGCTGCAAACCGTAATTCTTGAATTGGACAGGATTATTTCAGCATTGTCTAGAGTGAAACCATGAATAATAGGCAAAGGGAACCCCTTCCCAAGGTGCGAGTTTGCAAAAGGTAAGAACACAGTTTGTATGAGTGTCCACATCACCGGCTGCAAGCAACATTGGTTGCACGAGTTAGTATGGAAGAAGCTTAAACCTTACAGATTTTTTTCTCAATTATTCAGTACCATAAGACTATCAAGGGTACCTGAATCAGGGACATGTGCAGACTTCCAATCTCACTCCATTTCAATGACATTGTGAAGTCATCTAGTTTCACACTGCCAGCAAGGTTGTTGTTGCTCAAGATCTTAACTGAACCTGAGCCACGAATCACCTAGATCAACAGAGAGCTGGTGATCAAGAAGTAACAGAATTACATGTTCACAAACATCTCAACTTAATATGATCTAGGTGCCTTCATATGCTAGATAGTTTTGATTGCTTGCAGAAAATTAACAGATGCTTAAAATCTACTTGGATTTCATTGGGTTAATCAATTTCACAATTACATTTATTTCATATGTTGAAAGGAGGGAACATATGATTAGTGTAGAGAAATAATTGATCTTACCAATGAGATGCATACAACTGGTACTACTTTGTCTGCTTCCAAAACGTCGATAATCAAGTCTGCATAAATAGTGGCATCGATCTTATGCTCTGAAATTCTTATTACTGGGGGAGAAGATAAAGTGATATTCATATTCATATCATCCTTTGGGTACTTTCTGTACAGTTGAGGAACAATAAATCTCCATCCAGCAGTGTTTAACAGAGACTGATCTGGTACGGTATCCTTATCCACTATAAATTGCATAAATTCTGCCTGACCAGAGAAAGATAATTCATATTTAATTATACTCAAATAAGTTTTTTTTTTAAACCAAGTATAATAAGCACCAATTGTAAGGTAAAACAGTTCAATATCTTTAATCACACAATGTTTTCACCCATTCAAGGATTAGTCATCCTACCAAGCAGGTAGGGTTGTGGGAAAATGAGTCAATTACTTCAGTAAAGGAAGAAGATAAAGAATTTTGCATTTAAACACTTACATCATAGTAGAAGACCGATGCAGAGTTAAATACGATTTCATCCAGTGAGATTCCAAGCATTTTTGACGCATCTTGGCAGGAAGCTACAGCTTGTAAATTATTATCATTTTGGTGTTTAGGAGTTAGAGCCATATTGCCAGCTGTGAATAGTCCACTGATCTCAAAACCAATGGAAGAATTACTCAAAAAAGGGTCATCCACAAATGTTACATTCAAATTAGCATTATCATCCACAGGGATTTCCTTTGGAAGATCATGCAGAACAGAGTCTAGCTTCAAGACCCCCTCTTTAAGATTCTTTGTAATGGCACTTTCCACTGCAGACCCTATCTGCTCTTCAAATGCATTTATCATCCTGAAAAGGGAAATAGTACATTATGTGATGCATGAGGATATGAGGACTTTCAGATGACTAGTGTGAATGAAGACCAATAGTAAGGCAACTGAGTAGAACATAGGTGATGCTACAGAGAGGTAGGTTCAGAAGAATGCCTAGAAATGATGCTAGTGTAGATATCATGTTGGCCTAGGCATAATGAAACTGGAACTGAAGTGAGTAACTATTCTGCAATCAAACAGTCACATGATAGGACGGTATACCCTTGATAGAGCCAAGAAGCTCCTCCATCTAGTTTGATGGAGATATCTTTGACATAACAACCGCAATCCATTAAGGACAACTTCAAAGTTCCGTCTTGGTTCTCCAGGCCTAGTGTAAGCCCTACTTCCATACCTTCAACCTTAGCAAAGCAGAAACAACCAAATTTCCATTTATTACATAACACATAACTCAGAAGACATTGAAAAAGCTCCTGCACTACAAGGTTCCAAAATATGCCAGAACTTTTGCATGTGAGCGAGAAGTATTCAAGTTAACCACCAACCACAACTATAAACTTAATTTATGAGTAAACCATAACTTTCATGAAACAAGAGAACGTCTTTATCAAGAATGTTGACAGTTGGGGAAAAAAGCTAAAGGAGTATCTCCAATGAATACTCCAATGTAGTGTCTCAGCAACTAATTACAATATAAAGCATTCAACAACTATGATAGGAAATTCCCACGAACTTTGATAGCCACAATTCCACAATTCAATATCATAAAAAAAAAGAACAATTCAAATTCAAAAAAATCCCTACTTGAAGTTAACTAAACAGCTTCTTAAACCCTGGCTATGCACATACCCACTTTTTCATGGACACTATTAAGCTATCAAATCTTCCTATCAGCTGAACAACATCAAAATGCTAACAGAAACAAGACAATATCATAAACTTCAAGGAGTGGTGCGCCGGAGGAATATAAGAAGCTTGCATCATATATGAATCGAATGGGCACAACCTAAATGCTAATACTAACCTAAGCAAGTGTTGTGCTATTGTTGAACACAAGTAAATCTAATTGAATCCACATACAACTTGAGAAAAAAAACAGCTGACTTTACACAAAAGGATGAAAACCCAATAGACCAAAGTAAGAAAACTAGATAAAAATGGATGCAATACCTGAACAGAAGCATGCCCTCTATCCGAAATCTCAACGGGCATAATCCAAGTACTGTAAGAGTAATACCAATCCATACTCAAATTGCAGTAAGTCCCAGATGCAATAATTGCAACACCATCGTCCCCTGGCTGGACAATCGAAGAAGGGACATCTATATGGTATATAGTGATATTCGAGAGCTCCATATGGACGCCGCCCAGAAACGGGACTCTGGCGTCTTTCTGGATTGTGGGCAGCTGAAGAGGAGTCATGGACGAGATTGCTTTGGTGACAAGCAAGTCCTTGAGGAAATCGAGGCCCTGTTTGGATATGCGGATTGAGATGAAGGACTGGTTGCCATCTGAGGAAGCGAATTGGAGAGGATGGGCGTGAGATTGAGTGAGGAGAGAGACGAATAGGAGGAGTAAAATTGTGGGTGCCATTGAAATTTTGGAACAGAGCTTGCTGGTGATCATGGTGGAGAAGGACCAGGAAGATTGAGGTGAGGAAGAAGAAGAAGATTAGAAGCAAGAAGACCTGTTAGGTGACATCTGGGTTTTGTTTTTTTGTTTCTCCTTCTGAAAAAACAAATACATCAGTAATTAGCGTAAAGACTTTTTTGGAATGTCGTATGAAAGAAAATTACAATATCTGGAGATTTATATGGGTATTCAAAAATGGTATTTTGGTCATTTTGCTTTTTGTTCTTTTATGGTTATTGATTTTTTCTTCTTTTCCCAATGGAGTCAAAAATACTGTCAAAACAATAGAACAGCATCTCTTCAATTTCAATCAAGCTTCTTTGTCCTGGCGTAGCACAGGTGAGGTTCCCGTCAAACTTTGTATAATTATCGGTTTGAATTTTTAGTTTAATCAACCTTATTATGATATCGATTTTAATTTCGGATGTATACGAGTTTAAACTCACATATATTAATTCCATGCTCTCCTCCGCTTAGCTACTCAGTAACTCTAATTTCTCATTGTTTGTAGTCCAAAAATTGAATTAATGAGTATTGGATTTCCATAAAACTGACCTAAAAAGTAATAAAAACGGAAGCGAGCAGGTAAATTTATCTAGCATTCATGGATGTATCCTGTTATTAAAATGCAAAATTACATATTGTTTTTTAGAAACAAATAAATTGAGGAAGTGCACTACGGTTAATAAAAGATTATAGAGTAGGACCAAAAGGCCCTGGGCTCCAAAATATTGTCCGGATACGTCGTAGCGGATCCAGTTCTTTTGGATCCGTTGAAAACTCTACTTTTTTTCGTAGATGCAAACTGATGACATTTCAGATAAACTAAACCAGACAACTAAAACAACACAGTAGAATAATAACCAACTAAAACAATTTGAAGCTGACACTAAAATTGAATCCAACCTAAAACAGGAAAAACGAACTGCTTCCTTGCTCCTTCCGGGACGGCCAAACAACGTCGGTCCCGGGTCATGATTGGTAGGCCCCGTATCCCAACTTCACTTATTGTATTGCTCCAAAACCTTCTCCAAGCAGCTCGTGCGGGTATTCGGTTGGTAAAACTTTACCAAAACTAAACCTCGACAAATCGAAGCCATAAGCTGTGAAGATCGATTCGTGAATAACCCTAAAGGCTTATTATAGTTTCTTAAATTCAGTGTCATTATGACTAATCTTCCAATGTTCAGTATGAACTTTTAGCTAATTCGATCTATTAGATTGGATTTTGACTTTTGACGAACACAAGTTTAAACTCCCATGTCTACACAAATATTGATTCCATGCTCTCCTCAGTTTAGCTACCCAGTAACTCTAATTTCTCATTGTTTGGATCGGGGTCAAATAAAATGATCATCAATGGAACTGATCAAATCAGATATTTGAAATGGGTTCTTGTGTTTTTATTTACTGGGAGCATCTAAATGGGCTTTTACTTCCTCTTAGAATTAGTTGGGCTGCTCATTTGGAGAGTCCAGCCCAATAACGGATTGGCTCGGATCTAGAGAAGCGGCCCGAATCTTCTCGCCCCCTTCCCTCCACCTTACTTGCGGATACAAAAGCTAGGGTTTGAATCAATCCCTACTCCGATCAAAATTTCAACAAATCTTCTCTGCCTTTTCTCATCCCTCAAAGGTACGAATCACTCCCTTTTTTCTTCCTATTTCTCCTCAATTCTATTCGAATTCAGCTCTGAATCTTCAAATTTTCTCAACTCTTCTTTCGATTTGATCATAATTTTTGTGCCATCATCGCAGGGTCTTCGGAGAAGAATAGAACCAGAGCCCAGACTCCATGCCGAAGAACAAGGGAAAGGGAGGTAAAAACCGGAAGAGGGGAAAGAACGAGGCCGATGACGAGAAGCGTGAGCTTGTGTTCAAGGAGGACGGGCAGGAGA
>JAYMSV010000742.1:0-15261 GCA_036897745.1 Erodium moschatum | reverse complement strand
ATGCTCCCCAAATTTTGCTCCCCCGTTGTACATGCTCTAATGAGTTTCTTCGGACACACATCATCATAATCAAGACAAGGTTTAGTATCTTGTCAGGGTTCGGACACCATACCATATGCAGACCAAATAAAACATGCACACTGCAACAATGTGAATGCATACATTCATTCATGAACCCAAAAGCCACCAAAAGCCAATGCAGTATATATGATGTTAAAATAGTAACATCAATAAAAGCATATTAATCCTAGAGTTAAAAAAAATTCAATTATTATTTTTAATACAATTTTGTTTTTACAAAACAATGTTTAATGACATTTAATTACACCCATCTGTAGAGAACAGCCATGTAAGGAAATCTACTAAATAATTTTAAAAATAGCAACACCCAAAATTCAATTGTTGAGAGACATTGAACCCTCCAAAACTAGCATAAATAGTAGTACTAATCTCTTCATCATTCATAGTTCAACTGATTTTCTTCTTTCGCATCGAATATCGAGATCTAGATCTATCATCTGACGATGGGTCGAAGAAAGATCGAGATAAAAATGGTCAAGGATTCAAGTTCCAGACATGTCACGTTTTCTAAGCGTCGGGCGGGGCTTTTCAAGAAGGCGCACGAGCTAGCAACATTATGCGGGATTCAGATTGCTATTATTGTCTTCTCCCCCGGAGGTAAGCCCTTCTCTTTTGGTTATCCCGATGTGGAGTCGATTGTGAGTTGCTACAAGAAACACAGGTTTTATAGATCGAATAATGATGTAAGGAATGGGCCTCTTGCCCGACAAGTTCGGGTGGATGTTCTCAATAAGAAAGTGAACGGTTTACAGAATGAATTGAATATCGAGAAGAAGAAACAAGAGCTGCTCGATAAGGAACTGGTCGGCATGTCATCCTTGAAGGGATTCACTTTGTTCGAGCTTGAGGAATTGAAGAAGTTGCTAGACGACGTGTGTAAGGACGCTGAGAGGCGTGCAAGTGAGATCGAGGCATCGAATTCGTTGTTGTTGTTATCGGAAAAATACGTGACACTAGTTGATGTTCCTATATTTGAAGCGAAGAACATCTAGTGATGCTCTTTTCTTTTTATTTCATGGATTTAGACAAAGTTCAAGTTAGAGGGAATAAGTGGAGAAAAGTGAGGGAAACAATGTAACAATAGTTTGGTTCTCAATGCTACATTTTCAAAATAAAAATTTATAATTCTGAAATATCTGAATTACTCGTAATTGTTGATTTATGTAGTTTCGTTTTCGATTTATGGAATTCAATAAAAATCGAAACCATTATGAAATAGTATTATGAATATTTATTTCTATTTCATTTTGACCATCCCCGTCAAGGTCGTTAAATCAAGATTATGTCATATTCATGAATCATCATTTCATTAATTGACGAGAATATAACCCAATCTGATTTAACTACTATATAATTGCAAAAAAAATACTTGACATATTCATTTTTGCAACTTGTATTTGTATCTCTCTTATTTTATATTGCTAAAAATATCATAAACTTGTTTTTCTATTACCGGCGAGGGGCGACATGCACCCTCGCCTCGATCAGTGAGGAGCTCGTGGCCCACTGTGGGTCGACCAATAACACGGTCCCACCAGACATAAGGTGACAGTGATTCCGCCAAGATCTGACATGGTACTCTCCCACCACCTCGAATGCCAACATTTGAGGGAGAGTATACAGTCACAACACAGAAAAGTCACTTAACCGACTCAATTTAAATAAATGAGTCAATAATGAAACTATATTACCGACTAAAATTGGTCGAGTCGGTAATGAAAGTTTCCTTTACCGCTAGCACCGGTCCCGATCAATTTTTCGGTTCCAGTGCTTTTGTTAATCTTAAATTTCAGATTTTAAGAAAATAACACGTTAAGAATTAACATTGGCGTTTCAAAGAGCCATGGGCCGAATCGCCCAACGACTGCTTACATTCGACCATTTACATAACGGAAATACCAAAATGGAAGAAAATTTAATATTAACAAAAAAACAAAATTAAAGCGAACAAAAACAACATGAATAGTTAGTAGGACAACATTAGAATAAAATGGAATACAATCACGACTTGAACGTTTTAACAGACAACACAATACCTACGACTTCAAGTTCCATGTAATAAGAACAATCAAATCATGGTATTCGTAAAGATAAACAAAAATTGTCTCAACTTTCAAGATCTTGCTGTTAAGGATACAAATCAAAGTACATAAAGCACAAGATCTAAGTAAAAGACAAATAGTCTACCTTTACTATTACAGTTCAGACCCGAATCGACTACGTTGTGATATACAGAGCAAAAAACAAGGGGAAACATTGACACCAACTCGACAACCTTTGATTTGCAAAAACACACGTATAGTTGTTGGCTTATCAGGAACACGTTGTCACCTTCCTCATAAATACAAAAAACCTACGGATTCGGTTAATTTTGACTACCACCGCCAAACCCCCCGTGCAAATATGTGAAGTAACGTGCAAGAATCATGACCCGAACTAACAGAATGGTTAGAAAATTAACGAATCTGCGGTTTTTTGTATTTATGAGAAAGGTGACAATGTGTTTATGAAATTAAAAGGTTGTGGAGGGTGTGTTATCAACGTTGCCCCAAAAAACAATACATGAAGATATGTGTAAGAAACAACAATACTAAATTATCGGCTGCTGCTACGTGTGTATCGAATGTTGATGACTACTGTACCTCGTATCTATCGAAGTTCGATAAATAAATGACAAGGTAAACTAAATGATCTTCTGAGTTGAATAAGAATTTGGGTTATGCAGAAATAAGACCGACATAGCCAGCAAGCAAAGACAAGGCAGATGATACCAGGTATGCTCCTGCAACTATAACGGGTTCCTTGACCCCGCATAACTCGAGGTGGTGATGAAACGGTGCCATATATAACAAGCGGCGTCCAGCTCCACTCAAGTGCTTGGTAGTCCTGAAGTACGAAACCTAAAACACGATTCGGTGGTTAGAGAAATTTTGGAATAGTACCCACCAAGTAGTAACACATTATCGGGATAATCTCACTCAACTACACTACAAGTAAAATTTTCTGTATATGATAATAAATGGCAAAAATACAATTTCTTGATTTACAAAAATTCTAAAATATGTGATTGCTACCGTCAATAATGCCTGAGATCCCTGAATTATTGTTGGGGCATTATTGTCTTTTATTACCAAATAGAGTAAACTAACCTAACCTTCTCATTTTTTACCAAGTAAAGTGAGGAAACTTAAAAGTCGGTGTGATAAAAGTATCATTGGGATATTCTCACAAAACTAACCTAACCTTCTCATTTTTTTCACTTAACTAGGATTACTATCTAATGTAAACCCATACAAATATAAACCAAGAACCCATTTGGGACATTAGATCAGAGGGAATGGATGATTCAGATTTAGGAAAGATCATTCACGACATGAAAAGTAAATATGCAAAATTTTGAATTTATTTTTATTAATGACGCGTACCTGCACAATGACAGATAATGCTTCCCAAACAAAAACTCCGGATGCAACAAATAGAGGAAAAAACATTCCGGTGCAACCAGCCATTGCAGCTAGTGCTCCTCCTAGTGCCAAAGACCCCGTGTCGCCCATAAATACAGATGCTTTATATCGGTTGTGGAGAAGAAAACCCACACAAGCTCCTGCCATTGATGATCCAAATATAGCTAGATCTAATTGGAGAACAAACGTGAACAATTAGTATTCAAGATATCACCCAAAGTTATGTACGGAAAATGAAATAATTGCAAAAACTTGCGGTGAACTATTCTTTTCTGTTTTTGCAAACGACATCCCCAACTATTTTCCATCTGCATCCGTTATCTTTAACGGAAATTAGTATGTGACTTCATTTTTTGGAAATAACAGTTTTGCCCTCTACATTATACTTGTTTTGCAATTTGGAACACTTATGTAAACACTTTTGCAAAAAGAAAATTAACCCCATTAGTGGATTTGCAGACGAAAATAGTAGGAGGATGTCTTTTGCAAAAAAAAATAGTTCACCTATAGTATTTACAAAACGCACATAGTTCACCGCAAGTTTTTGCAAACATCCCTAAATACAACTGCAATTAGAAAAGAATCAGTCATTGATTTGAGGAGGTTCACTAAAACAGAAATATATTTATCAATGAACTCAGATGATTGGTACGCATGACAATGGTGTATATTGAAACTATAGTAGTATTATAATGCCTAATTTCAAGATAACTATATTAATCATCTGAGTAATATACGTATTTTGAGAGATTGACATAGCTTTAAACCACATTTTCACATTTCATTGGAATATATACATACCAGGACATATTGGAAGAACTGCAATCGACATTCCGATAAAAGCCAACGCAGATGTCCCTCCCGCGAGACCATCAAGACCATCCGATAAATTTACGCCATTTCCCATGGAAACAAAACAAAATGTTGACAGCAAGTGATAACATTTTCCAAAGCACACTAGACCGAGTGCAGGAAGAGGAACCAACATTTTCCTGGATTGCAAAAACGGAAAAAAAGGATATGAGAGACAATGGCAACTATTTGACCCAGTTGGTGCATTAACGATTATACAATATTCTTTGTTATCAGCCATTGTGTTCATTACGATATTTTATCATTACAAAATTCGAAAGGAACTTTGAATGAAAATGTTAAACGAAAAAAAGAAGGCTTCAAAAATAAATACATGCACTTAATCAGAGAAGGGTTAACTGATACAATTACAGGCTCTAGATTTCCTCAAAATCATCAAATCAACATCTATGACTTCTCTCGTTATGTACAGGTACTTGACTGAATATAAACATTCCAATCCCATAACGTTAAATAAGCTACTAATTACATGCCACTTTATTCATCTAAGCAAACTCCACCATCTATAAATTTACAAGTTCATAAATCTACCTCTTTTGGATTTTACCATCTATATCATCCACAGCAGAGTTTTAGAAAAGATTAGTTTAATATAAAAGAGAGACCCTTGACACATACTTAACCCCCGGAACTTGAGTTGACATTCTTGACCATTTTCACCAAAGGAATAGATATGCGAGTTACCATCAGACAATTGTTCATAAGATCAGTTACAAGAGAGTATACATGCCATAAGGAGATGATATGCTTTTGCTATCCAACCAAAAGGTAAAGCATGCCCCAATAGCAACCTGCAAGTAAGGGAGCTTTGTATTATCTGCAACTTCGATAACAAATCTTCTCAAAGGCGAGGGGAAAAAGATGGAAATTTTGGGATTTCAATAGGCAAAAAGAGCGTATTTACCTCAAAAAGAAGTTTTAATCTGGCAGATAAACCACGGTTTTGGTTTTTGACAAGACTTAACATGTCATCGGCAAGCCCAATTGCAGAAAATGCAATAGTTACTGCTGCTGCAGCTGAAACTTCAATGGAAGAAAAGCCAGCAATGAACTTTGCAACAATGACGCCAATGGGTATAAAGAAAAGTCCACCCATTGTTGGGGTTCTTCTTTTTAAGGAGTGTTGAGGAGGCCCTCCTTTCCGAATTGATTGATGAACCTTCCAAGTATCGAGTAACGGGATGCAAATGTAGCCTGCACATGTCACTAAAAGTGCCGACACAAAGAAAGGGCGGGACAAGTAAAATGGCTCTAAAGGTAGTCTGACTATGCGCCATGCACACCAATCTGTATATGATATGAGTGAAACCAAGAACGCTATTAGTCCCATATTGAGTAAAACTCCGTATTTAATCCTGCAGCATAAAAGAAGAAGGTTACTTTACTAAAGTAAAAAATTGACATTAGCCTGTATTTCAATATGACCAAAATAAACCAATCAGTAGAATGGTATACTCAAAGTCAACAAAACTATAAGAGAATGAACCATGTCTTAACAATATAAGGTTGGCTCAATGAAGGTGAGTTTCAGAGAGCGGGGCCAAAAAAAGATGACTCGTAAACAAACCAAATTCATTGGTTTTCCTATCTTCTGCCTAGGGAAAAGGGTGAAATATATTTGTATCTTTGATTCTGGTTTCTGGGCTTAAAGAGGGCCTCTGAAATTCCTAGTAAGTTACCGGGTCATTTACAGGGAATGAAAAAACAAGATACAGATAAGACCTCTTCCTGAGTTTACATTGTGCATGTTTATCTTTAGCAAGGTAAAAAACAGCACATTTCAACACTATGTGCTCTTAGTCGATGTTACACCAGAAAAAAAGATATAAGATGATATATTTTTTTTACAAAAAAGCAGGAGTTTAACTACCTTGACCTTAAAAGGGGAATGATCTTGACTTATAAAGTTATAATTAAGAAAAGAGAAGCTATATTTCCACATCCACCTAATAAATTAAATGATGAATACAGATATAGAGGTCCTTGCCTGCGCTTTTTCTGGCCGCCTCCGAGCGTTGCAAGCCGGCTGGCAGCAACTGTGACAGCGTCATTAGTTGACACATGAATTGCAGGCAAATCAACATCAGTAAGTGGAGTTAACGTTATATCCCCATCACTGTCATCACCATCACTAGAGGAATGGGCATATCCGATGGACTCCTCATTGTCATCCCAGTTATCCAGGGACATAAGGTCACCAGAATCCTACACAAGAAAAGAAGCATAAAAATGAAGGTCAAGTGCAATAGATGAATGGCAGAGCCATGCATTACAATGTCTTTTCTTATTACTTATTTCCATGCAATCAAAATTCAACTAGACAAAGCTTATCCATGTCCCATACCTTGAATGCGTTGCAAAATCTCCAGTATTCTTTTACTAATTCAAAGTTTGTACACAAACAAAAACATACATATTAGGAATAGCATGGCGGTGAGGAAATCAAAATTACCTCATCAGCAGCCCTATATTGCACGAAACTGAGTCGGGAATGGCATTCATGGTGTCGAACATTTGTTCCATTTAACTACATAACCAAAACAAATCACATTCAAACATTGAATAGTAGACCATATGAAAAAACTTATAAGCTTTAAAAACAAGCAAAGGAATGCATAATCCAGAAAGATAATAAAAGGGAGCAAAAATATCATCATCTTACACATTAAAAAAAACGCTCATGAAATCAATAAACACTCCACCCTAACTCAACTTATATTCTCTATTCCTTTTTCCTGACTACAAATCAAACAGAACAGCACAGAATATCCTAGTAAATGCAATCCTCCTCATTCCTAGTCAAGTTCCTCAGCAGATTAAGAACAGAAAAGGCAAAACTAACAGAACAATTTGCTCATGTGATCAATAAAAACAGTCCCCTAATAGATCTAATATTCTCAATTACCTCTTCCTAATTTAGAAACAATTCTCCCCCTTCAACACAAACAAAATGCAATGCTCCTGATTTTCTGAGCAACTAAAGCCAAAATGTCACCACCACGAAAACAAAGCTGCTCTAACTCATTACCTTTTTCTTCTTCCTGATTAAGAATCAAACAAAACAAAGCTCAAAGGAAACATAATCTTCCCCATTCTTAATATTACTTCAAGAGAACAAAAACCATCGCGAACACAAAAAATTGCTCATGAAGCTCTAGCCTCTAACTAACCAAACATCCTCAATTCCATACACACACAAAAACACAGCTCAGGGGAAAAATTCGGAGAAAACACAACATTCTTCATTCCTAATCTAGTTTCTCAGCAACCAAACAAAAGCAGAAAACGAATGAAAAACGAATTCATCATTCGTCAACAACAGTACAAGCTAAAAAAAACCTTCAGAGAAAACTTAATCTTCCTCATTCTTAATATTACTTCAAGTGAACAAAAACAATCACAAACACAAAAAAAATTGCTCATAAAGCTCTAGCCTCTTCACTAATCTAACATCACAATTTCATTAAAAAAAACATAGCTCAGAGAAGAAAAATCCTAGAAAATGCAATCTTCCTCATTCCTAATCTACTTTCTCAGCATCCAAACAGACGTCAAAAACGAATAAAAAACGAAGTCATCATTCATCAACAACAGAACCAGCTTGAAAAGCTTATACAACTCGGCGGGGATCAAATTCCGAGAAAACGCAATCTTCCTCATTCCTAATCCAGTTTCTCAGCCACCAAACAGACGCCAAAAATACGAATTCATCATTCATCATTTCATCAACAACAGAACGAAGCTAAACAAAAACCTTCAGAGCTCGGCTAGAGCGAGCCGGGAAGCCGAAACAGACGGAGGAGCGAGAGCCGCGCGATCTGAACTGCAGCGGAGCGAGATCGAGAGAGCAGCGAGATTGAGATCGCATGACGTTGACCGCTAAAGAAGAGGCAACGAAAGCGAGATGCGAGGAGGAGGAGGAGATCCCATGGAAATGGACTTTCGGAGATCCGGAGCTGGTCCGGCGAAGACGAGGCTCCTTTATATACTGCGAGAGAGCGGTTTGGGTTCGGGGCGCGATGGAGATACAAACGCGGTGTTTTGGCGCGTGAGGCTGGACGTTGGGAGGTTTTTGATTAACAGTTACTTGGGGGCTCCGTCCGGGGACCTCTTTCAACGGTTGGAAATTTTCGTTTTTGGTTCTACTTAATTATTCATTCGACGTCCAATTATAATTTAAAGATTTAAGTTAATTCAACCGACATCGTGTTGAAATTAATCTTACGTTTAGTATGTATAGACCGCTGATAATGTCTATTCATTTTTCATAGATGATTGAAGTAAAGTCAACGTTAAGTCTATGATGGTGTCAAGTGAGGATTGACTGCTTTTTCACGATTGGTAGAAGGATGGATTCTATTGTTTTGAACAGTGTTCGCATAAAGTTGGATTTTATTTCGATCGGTGGTGCGAGAGTCAAATCCACATCCCCTTCTTTCTCTGTTTTTTCAACCTTTCCCCTCTGTACGAGGTCCTTGTTTCCATCGGCAGTAAATCCCGTAAGGAAGTTGTTTCCCTGTTGTTTTTTCTCTCGGTTATGTAGCTTTGTTGTTTAACGTTTATGTTGTCCCCTCATATAGTAGCCGAACGAATTTGATTAAATGCACGTAATAGAGATGTGAAATTCTAGCAATAATCTCATTAAACTATAGTTAAGTAGATATACCTAATTAAACTATCGTGTTGTATGACAAGTTCTTACAAAGTAGACGAATTAAGTACATGGACGATTTGAGTTGAGCGATGAATCCTTCAATTGTATTTTAATTTTAAAATGACCAAAACACCCTTATTCTTTCGTGAAGATGTTCTTGTTCTTTGACGCTAAGATTATCACGAAATCGGAACAAAATGAGATTACAAAACTTACAAGATTGTCAACGCCTTTCAAGCTTAAGAATAGTTGATTCGGAATGACACATAAGTAAAACAATCCCTCAAGAAAAATTTATAAAGGATCACACCCAATTATCATTTTAATTAAAATCTACAATGGTTAATTAAGTCCAAAAAGATATGTATACACATATCCTATAGTTACTTTCATTTCTACCATTTTATTTCAATTCTACTAAAATCTGAACAGATCTAGAAAAATTAGGATTAAATTGAAACCAAGTACAAACTAGAGGGAAGGAAACACAAATATAAGTAACAAGAAGGGCAAGAAGTAAACAAACATTCACATTCAAACAGCAACACTAAAAGAAACATACACTATCCAGAGGCATATTCAAACAAACGCCTATACTTAGTCAATAACCATTCTTCACAAAAACCTGAGAGATAATATGCAAACAACTCGGGCCGTCATGGCCCGAAACACTTCCTAGCTTTGATCGGCCGCCATGGGCCTACCCCGACCCATTGCGAATCCCCTCGTTCCGTCGGGCATTCTTGGTCCTGGAGGCGGGTTTTGAGGAGGAGGGGCACGAGTGAATGAAGTTGTCCCGTGGCCTGAAAGACAGAATAGCGGGCGCGTTAGTTGGGATTAATTGTAATTGCAGGGATAATTGCAAAAAAAGTACCCTAAGATATTCACTTTTGCAACTTGTAACTCTTTAAAAAAGCACTATGAACTTGTCTTTTCGTTACACTTTGTATTAATTTGGAAATTTGAATTTAAAATAATGGTTATAAAGAACAGAAAATCAAAATTTTCACATCCTTGGAATTTCTCACTCTTCATACGGTACAAAGAGGAAGAAAATTAAGGGATATGAAAGTTTGGATTTTTTGTTTTTTACTTATTATATTTAAATCTAAATTGAAAGGGTAAACTTGTTATTTTATACAAATTACAACAAAAAGACAAGTCTGTGTTACCTTTTTTGCAATTATCAAAGAGGAGGGCTACAAGTTGCAAAAAATGAATACATTAGGGGTACTTTTTGCAATTATCCCTAAGTGAAAAGAAACAAGACAAGTGAATCCTTGGTTTATCGAATATACCGTGACCATTGGAGCTGCGATACTTGTTGTTCCTTCTTGGGTGTCCTCGAATTTGTCCCTTTTGCCCGTTTTTCTCCCTCAATGAATGATCACCACCCTGAAATGAGGTGAGGATTAGAATGATAAATAAAATGTGTGTACATCAACTACCCTGTTAAGTTCACACAGTTTTCAACAACCCACTACGTTTTTTAGTCTCAGTTTTGGATGTGAAAAGACGCAAATACTCTTAATTTTTTACATGAGGGTACTTCCGTCACTTTCCACAAAAAGTTGACGAGATTGAGGTAAACTGAGACCTCAAAAACTAAGGGTGTTGTTGAAAACTTTTTAAACTTAGGCGTAGTTAGTTGAGAATGGTGCATACATACTACCGGGTAAATGAGTGACAATATCCCTTGTTATTATCTTCTTAATTGACGGGTATGGTAGGAAATGGAGCACTAGCTTCACTATGATTTTCGAAAATAATCAAGCTTGCGTGTCACTAGGAGAAGACATAACCAATATTTTATAACCCGTACTAAATGCAAGCGATCCAAAATATGCTTATTATCCAAAAGTAAAAGGATAGTGTACTGTACATGACTTGAATAAAAAAATGGACCTAGTTACCTCTTCATCGGGCGTATCATCATGACGCTCACAGTTACGGTCTTTCTCATCTCCTCCAGCTTGTTCAGATGACAGCCCAACACCATTCTTATCAGAATCATGTCCCTTCCAGGCTTGTCTTCGCTGCACATACTTCCCCTATAACACAAAAGTAAAATCATATCCGAAATCCCAAGAAAGAGAATTTATAACGAATTTAGTAATAATGGAGGAACTACTTACCACTCGACTGAGATGCTTCACCCTCATTCCATTTCTCCAGTCTTGTTCGTTATTCAGAGTTGACACCTGTGCCATTAAAAACAACAGTGCATTCTTAAGGGGGACTATATACTACAAACCAATTCACGCCATTAATGATTTTTTTTTTATATATAAAATATGGACTATCTATTTTGCTTCATCAAATGACTCCTAGGGCTTTGTATTAAAGAGGGGAGTTTGTAGTGGATAGCTATCCACATCCTTAATGAATGGCGTAACATATGCAAGTAGCATTTAAGAGACAAATAGACACTCACAGCTTTCTCAGCAGACTGCTCTGTCTCATACTCAACAAAAGCATGTAACTGTGGGGAAAATGGAGAGGAAGTTAATAAAATTTTCATTCACTAATAAGACAATTAACGAAAATAAAATATTAAACAGATTCAGCAAATTCACTTCATATACACATGTCATGTCCTCCTGATGCTACTTAAGTGGCAGTTAATTAGCTGGCCGATTATTTTGGATTGTGTATAGGACTATGACCTACCGACCAAAAAGGAGAAACTAGCAATTTTCAACAATAGGCCGACTAATAGTGTGTTTGTCCTACAAATCTATGAGCATTGAGCTGAAGAAAAGGAAAGGAAAAGAGATAAAATAAACAGCAAAATCTTCAAACTTGCATTAAAAGGACTATATAGCATTAGCAGCCGAACAGAATATAACAGTTTGATAAATTTGATAATATGGTAATTGGCCGGGATGTTAGGGACATATATCCTTTGATTTTTTTAGTTGAACTTGCAATCCCTGGTCCACAAGGACCCTACCCAGATGAACTGGGTAAATGAGGCACATGAGGACTATAAACTTTGTGGGCCAAGCATCAGGGAGAATGCGAGACAAACTTATGATTGTGAACTTTCACTACACCCTATTGGGGTTGTCCATGCCAGAACACCATTATACCTGTAACATAAGGGCTTGTTCTAGGGGAAAGAAATGGGATCTAACTAGCAAGTAAATAATATTAGAGTTTATACACGTTAAACGGTTTTGGTTTAGGCATGATCTCATTCACTTCCATACCTTACCACTGATCATCACTTCTGCCTTGCTACCTTTCTTTGGCTCTTCAGGTAGGTTTGGATCACGAAAGCAGATATTCTTTATACTGAAAATTTAGAAAGAAACAAAATCACAATGAGAGAGAAAACATCTATTGATGATATGGTAGGTACAGAAACAAAGTACAACACGTACGCTCCAGCTTTGCCAAATATTCGCTTAATGTTCTCCACTGAATGATCCTCGGGTAAGTTTTCCACCAAAACTGTACATAACTAGAGGCCGGAAGTTAGATGCCAAAATAGTATCAAGAATAATATAAGACCAAATCAATCACATTCCTTTGAGTAAATACCTTTGGATCCTTAACTTCTGTCAATGGAAGAGGATTAACCCGCTTCACCTTCTTCCCATCTGAGCTTACGACCTGTATTTGTCAAGTAAGATCATCATATATGTGATTCACTACTTCAAGCACATTACGAAACTATAATCAATAATAGTAGTTGGATAAAGAAGCAGAGGCAGCTTACAAGCAAGGAAGATTCCTTCAACGCATCCACTATGACTGAATGGTCTTGGGTGAGTTTCTTCATCTTTCTGAAAGAAGCTATAATCCCAATAGGAACTGCAAGAAGCAAAATTGATATGAACCATAAAGATGTCTACTAAGAACATAAGATCAGCATATAAATGAAAATGGCGATTACTGTTAGGGGAATGGGCCCACCAAGGAGGAGCAACAACCAAAGCCGTGATATACATATTGGACACCATATTGACCCAAAGACTATCCTATCACATCATGGTTCCAAGATGTATATCAACACTTGCTTAAACTTATATTGATCTAATGTGTGACTAAGACATACATATGGACTCATAACAAACCCTGTATATGACTTGCTTTTATCAAACCCAAATGCCGCCAAAAAAAATTCACAACAAGTAATGGAGAAGGAATAGTATATAGCCCAAATTAGGAGGAAGAAGGAGATAACTAAAACTAACTTATTCCAATTGATAATAGATGCTCACTAAACATATCATCAATTTTCACAAATATATGGCCATGCTATATAAGAAGTAAGAACAGTTGAGAGTATATATGCAGATACATCAGAGTGTAGCATGCAATTTAGTTAGGCTCGGACCCAAATATATAAACACAAAGCGGGACTAGGCTATGCACTAATCCGGTAAATTATCTACCATGACTTGCAATTTCTATTTTACAATGGCACAAACTAAAACAATAAGGAAAAGCAATTGAAATACCATTCCCTCACACATTTTCTAGTAAGGTTTTACCAGGACCCACATAATGAAGACATTGACATAACTAATGTTGGGCATAGAAGTACCATTCTTCTTACAGAAATAAGTTGCAAGCTCGCCAGCTAATAAATTGAAGTAAAATAAACAACAGACTAATGGAATTTTAACTACTTTCTGCAATTCCGTCGTTGTGACAATTGAAACAGAAAGCACGCAATCTCATTTATGTTTCACATATCATCCAAATTTTGCATACGGGAGCTCAGCAAAACAAATTAGTAGAAATAGAAATCCCTCATAGGACTTATTCTCTTTTACGGTGAATACACTCTATGAAAACATAATTGAAAAAAAAAATGAAAATACTACTTGCATAACCCAAATGATGACACTTCAAAAAGAAAACTTACCAAACCCTCCCTTGTTCTTCTTAATCCAACCCAGCATGAAATTGTCTGTAGGCAAGTTTTCATCACTGAAATAATATTGCACCTGCATAACAAACAAACAAAAACTGCAATATTGAGTATGTCCATTTGAAAAATTACAACACAAATCAAGTGTCACAATCTAATAACAATCTCCTCTACAGTTTCTAATCATCTATCTAGACCTATAGATAACAATACAAGCAACAAACACATCTACATCTACACACCCAAGGAATCATCCAAAGTTCAAATTTGAGCTTCTAGGTTTGAAAATATACAAACGAATTGAAACTAGAAAGCAGGAAATCACCTGCTTAATGATCTTCTTCTTGAGATCGTCGGCAGAAACAGCGACCTCAGGCTCGTGATCGGCGCCGTCGACGTCGTCGTCGGAGGGCGGCGAGTGAACCTCCTCGAGAACAGCGTTTTCGGGGGTTCCGGCGGGGGAGAAACTCGAATCCTGAGGTGGAGAAGACGATTCCGTGTCGACGGCGGCGGGGGGGGATGCTTCGCCGGGATACACGGCGGGGCGGATGAGGAAGAAGAGTGACGAGAGGCGTCGGTTGCCGAAACGGACGAAAGTGGTGGGGGAGCTCTCTCTCCTCTGTCTTTTTCTTCTCCTGCTTGTTTCTTCTTCGTCAGGGTCTTATATAGTCTTAAGCTTCGAGGACATTTTCGTACTTTCCACTTCTCCTCGTTGAACTCTTGAAGTACGGAGAAAGTTGCAAACCTATGTGTATTACAAATTTACAATCAAACTCTAAGTCATTACCGTCATCTTCATTTTACGATCGTTTTTTATCCTATGACATTGTATAATTATATTGATTATGATTATGATCACGATGAAATGAAAAATTAAACGAAACGATCTAAAAAATATTCGTTTGTAGCCGACTATTTACATTGTACTTCTTTTAATCTCTGACTACGAGGAAGAAGGGTAAACTCGTCACTTTACAAATTACGCATGTCAGTGTTTATTCTTTTTTGTAGTTTTAACGGATTCCGATTAACGGTACAACTAAAAACGATAGGATGTTATTGTTGTCTTTATGTTGCGATAAACTGTTATTTATTATTTTTGGTTACTTCTCCTGGCTCAACTCGAAACGTTGTTTCGTGTAACGAACGCACTAGTCTCTTGGTGAAGACTCTTGAGGGGAGGGGAGGTTGATGTTAGGCATCCGAAGAGACCCCCAAGAGAAGGAGTGGGGTCGGGGAAAACAAGTGTTGGGTGTGGGAGTTGATCCTGCTCTGCTTAGTAGGGATGGAGTTGGGGATTTGCA